>JAGSMT010000978.1:0-58599 GCA_029286875.1 Lamproptera curius | reverse complement strand
GGGAAAAAAATAAACCAAGTCATCCATCATGGCCGAACAAAAGTATAGGTATTATTTTTTTTTGGTAAGTTACCGAAGAACATTTAAGGTGCAAATAGCAACTTATATTGTGAATGCGGATGACCATTTTTTGAACATAGAATAAACTGAGAATACATGTGGACCTGTTGCTAAAATTTGTTTGCCGCTAACCGAAATATTTAAGGCAAATGCAACTACTTTAAATTAAAAAACCTTCTCTGCAATACAAGAAAATAAGAGCAAACATTATCCTCAAAACATGCTGATGTTATCTTAATGGATATTCAAATAAGAAGTTATTTATTACCTTTTGTTCCGTTTATTTTTACTATTGATAGTAATAATACTTTATTTTTTTTTATTTAAAAGCATTTTTTCAATACTGCTTTGTAAGCATTAACATTGACTTAAAATATAATGTTGTTTTTGTGATATGAAAGAAAGTAGAAATTATTTTTTTATTTGATTTATTAATATTTAAAAAGGAATTTACTGAGATATGAAACAAGAATCTAACAATAATCTATATTACATACATTTATATATATATATATAAATAAATTAGAACATAATAAACACACATGAATAAATAAATACTTAAATTTACATATATAATATTAAGTATGTCTGACGATTTCATTTATCTGGTGATATTTCGCTAATACTCTCTGCCATTTTGATTTCGAGAGGTAGCTAATTCCACAGTAGGACAGATTGGACAAAAAAGGCGGAGTGCATGATGTCAGAACGGTGAATAGGTACTCGAAGTAGACATGTTATTAATTTTTCCTTAAATTCAGGAACATTTCCATGCTCCTGGCGTGTATATATATATTAGTATATATGTATTATAGAAAAAATTGTCTTCCGAATTATTGGTGTAAGTTGTAAAATCATGACTAGAAACCCTGGCGCCAATCAGTTGTTTTAGACGGTTTGAAGTTTTGTTTTACCGGTTAAACGTTAACTGACATAATTCGTTTATTAAACAAAATGACTACGGATTTTATCGCGTTTATTTTAAATTTTTAAATTTCCGACGATTCGAATTCTTTCCAGCGGCCGTGGTCACGGGGTAGTCAACCCTCAAATAATGTAATAATATTCGCGTAAACACTAGAAATGATTATTATTCGTTTTTCTTTGCGTGCCTAAAAATCATATAAAAGTTTACTTTTTTCCCTGAAATTTTGCAAAAGTAGGAAGTTTGTTTGTAAGACTATAATGATTGTTAGGTTAAAATAATCGATTACTTAAATAGGTTGCATTCGCGATATTAAAAAATATATTTAATTACTATTAAAATCTAGTAATCACACTTCAGCACTAGCAACAAGACGCATGACGTATCCGTCTGCCCCGTGACCACGGCCGCTAGAAAGTGTTCGAAACGTCGGGAATTTAAAATGTACTAAACGCGATAAAATCCGTGAAAAGTACATTTATTCAATAATATTTATAAGTTTGCGCGTAAACCAAGGAATTAATTATAATAATGCCAGTCAATATAATAATAAAACAGAACGACACGTATTTAAAAAAAATTACACGTTAGCGTTACAAGAAAAGAAACAAACTGGGCTGAATAAAGAAATGGATTGGCTTAAAGTTCTTTTTCCTTTAGACCTATACTAACTTTACTAAGAAGTAATTAAGAAAACTGTCGACTTGGTGTCAATTACAGCTTTAATTAATGTTTGCGGCCTCTTTGAAACCAACTCGTGTTTTTTAAGTGCTGGACATCCCTCCAGCTTTTCTAATGAGAAGTTAAAATTCCTTTTTTCTTAAGAAAAATATGTTTCATAAATTATGACATTTGATTTGACACGATTTTGTTATATTACATCATGACAAACTATTCTAGTAAATGCAGAATAAAACAATCAGACAGATATATTGTGTGCCAATTCGATATAATTACTCTCAAAATCTATACCTAAATACAAAGGTGAGACCATACGCTGGAATGACTACATCGTAAATATTTACATACATATATTTGACAAGTATGTGGTTACGAAAAGATAGTTGCGACTATTTATTGGTAAAGGAATTAGGACACATGCATTACCCACCATTCCTTAATTTTATTTTACAATTGAATTTTATTTTACAGTGCCCATCTGACGCATGTATCTTTTTACATTTCAGGTTACTATCAGCCTATATTGCTTCACATGCTAGTTTACACCATTAATACACGGTTAATTACAACTAGTTTACACTAGTTTACATCATTATTATAAGGCAAGATTAAAACCAATAACTAGTTATTAAAACAGTCTTCAAGGTCGTTACTTTTTCCGTATTTGGCACTATTTAAGCTAGCTATGGAGGCAGTAATGGCCTTCGAAGAGTCGAAAGAAAAACAATATTACAAAGACCACATGAGATCCAACACATTGACCTACATTTTTACGAGAAAACAAATAAGATTTATATTATTATTCTCCACAACTAACTGAACGACTCCAATCTGTCTTTGTCGCAGGCTGAATTAGAGATATTGGTTAGAACTGTGACATATGCTATCTATTATTATAGATAAATGTAAGACTTACTTCGAAGAATTTCTTGAAATTTGATACACTTAGTCATTTAGTTTTTAGGTAACATTTAAAAAGTCAAATTTAAATTTTATTAGACATATACCCTTTGCTTATTTTTCACAACAAAATTCTGGAAACGAAATTAAAAATATATGAAAATCATTATAAACATTCGGAAAGATATTCCGAAGATGATTTAGGTCGAAATAGTTGAGTCACAGAAGATTTAATAACTCCTTTTTTTCCTTCCTTAATATTTGAATTTAAAGATCTAATGTCCAACGATCCGGTCGAGAGCACAACAATACGTTGATTTTGTTGAATCTTACTAAACCTTTCATTTTTAATTAAGCTACTTAACGCAGACTAACACTCATCGGCATATAGGCATAAATTGTAAGATTCTATAGCGGACTTTTTAAATTGGCTGTCTGTCAAGAGTGCAACAAGTTGATGATGTTTATTGATGACGGCACCCGGAAGCTAACTAGTGACATTTCAAAATCTGACTCTAAATTATAAGTGAAGCATCGTTTATAAAGGTATCGTTTTATAAAATTGCTCGTGTTTTATCTAAAATAACTCAGATAGTTCAAAGTCAAATGGGTTAAGGTAGGTATGGTTTTTTGGTTTTTCAAACTTTTGGTAACAAAGTATCTATGTATTACTACCAAAGTATGCGAATTAATAAATAGCAGTAAATAATCATAACCTAAAATATTCTATAATTATTAAGAAAATACGGCGGGATATCCAGCATGTGGGTGCTAAAAGACAATTTATGCCTGATGTCTTAACACATTGTCCTAGTGCTTTGGTGATGATACTATGGTACTAGACCTCTATATAATAACAACTTTCTAATCGATTGTAAAACTTTTTTCCCTACTTCTTTCATACGTTTGACGAATAAAACATTGAGCAGTTAAGCGAAAGCGTCGTGAAAAAATCTATGTGAAATATTTGTTTATTAAAAAGTAAAAACTCAGCCTATAAAATCAGTCAATTCAAATATATTCATTCAATATGGAAGCATTTCACTTTCTTATTGATTGTCCTTTTTTCAATAAATTTTACAAAATTTTACATAATACTCATTACCTTATCTTCAAAGTGTTATCCTATTAATAGTCATTACAAAATGATATCCTTCAACACCAAAACGTTTCTTTACAACTTTTTAAATTTATTTACAGATAAAAGCTGAATTTTTATTTTATTGTAGAAAGTATACTTTGTCCCATGAAAGATATCATTGTTCTTCAACTAGTTTTTAAGGAACATAATTATGCTTATTCCTAGTATTTATATGTGTGTCACAATGTTTCACAAAATCTTTTTATGAGCATATAATATTTTCAAATATATATTAAAAACAGTCATTACACTGATTTCTGTAAACATTTTTTCTCAGTGATTCTTTAGGCCAGGTTGGCTAACGCACTCCTTTAATTAAAAATGTATAATATCCACGTTTCCAACAGTGAAGACCTAAGATATTATATTAAGATAACTAAAATATAGTTATACAATGACTTTACAGATTTTATCCGTTTATTTATTTTAAATTCCCGAGTTTTGAACACTTTGCAGCCGTGGACACGGGCTGTCTACCCCGTGACCACGGCCACTTGAAAGTTATTTTATTTAATAATGTATAATATTCACGTAATCAATAGAAATAATTAAAATATACTTAACGGGATGTCTCAACATCGGTTGTTTCTAATTTTTTTACCAAAGTCGTTGGTAAGTTTACTCCGTCTATTAATATAGGGCCCCATTGCGTTTAGATTATTGGATGCCGAGAAATACAGTGGAATCTCGTGGTCTAGCGCTTAGTTCCGTTTTAAAATAAGACTTTTTTACATCATTTTCAATTTCCAGTGTCTTAAACAGGGTTGCAAAATTTAAAAGTTCCTGTGATATTTTTTAAATCAGCGCAGGAATATTTCTTGGAACAAACACTTATGTTCCTGTATTCCACACGGAACATAAAGCTTAGTAATTTAGCTTTTGACGTTTCCGCTGGCATCGTTAAACTGATCTTTTATAGCGAAGTTTTTCAGAATAAGCCTTTAAAAGGAAGTTTTTCTCTCAAATTAACATGTCTCTGTTGAAAGGACATAAATATCTATGAAATATTAGAAACGTTTTTCTTCACATCATGTCATTTACCACTTGCTTGGCTACTAATGGGCTCAAGAGTTGACCATCGCAGAAGATTAGAGTAGTAGTAGATAGTTATTCTGATATTATATATAAAATTTTTATCTGGGACTATATTTTTTACCTTAGCGCATTAGGTGATTCATATACATATTTTGCAAATAGATTAATAAGATCGTATGAACTAAAAATAAAGAGGTTACCTTTTTGTGTACAGCTTTTTATAACTTTTGTTCAAACGCGGATTACCAAACAACTAGATGCAAAGATCTGATAACAAACTAAACATGTTTTGTGTAATTTAAGTTAACTTGACTTTATTGCGCAGTTTAAAGAAGATAACTTTATAAAACTTCAAAATTAAGAGGCTGTGTTAAGAAGAAATTAAGAAGTTGTTCTTTTAACAGCCATTCACTGAACTGGAGCTCCCAGCTTCCGATAAGTTTTGATTGTATAAAACTTCCTAAAATTCTGTTATAAACCGACTTTTAAAAAAAAATATTTTCAGTGAATCAATCGCTTTATATCTGAAATTTACAAACGCTTTTTATTTAAAGACTAACTATACAATATATTACATCCCACTTCAAATAAGCAAGGGCCTTTTAAACCCATGGTCTATCCTCTTAAGCCTGCTATTTTCATTAAATATAGCATCGTAATATATATTATATATATTATACCGAGAGCACTAACTTGAGCTATACGGATAGCCTACAATCTCAGACTTACTATAGCCCTATATCGCCTAGGAATAATAAGTTGTACTGTAGGTACTAAAAACAAGCATCAGCAATTACTTAGTATGCTGACATTTTGTTGCATCGTATTGTTATTATTAATAATTTTAAAAGTAATGCTATTCTTTACTTTAAAGGGTTTCAAATCGTATGGCTTCTTAATAGAAAAAATTAAGTGCAGGGCACCAGCATCCTATTAGGAAAATAAGTTGTCTTTAGAATATTAAAACAGTATACTTTAAAAGGTGGTAGGTGCCCTTTTACAGCGGGCCGTCTGGGGCTGTTACCCCACTGTGCCTTTTACTGCCGCAAAGCAGTAGTGTAAAACTTATGTCTCATGGCAGGCAGCATTGGATACCTCTATTGCGATGCCCATAGTTATCGTGACCACTTGCGATGCCCGTCTGCCTTCGTTGGTAATTAAAACACATAACTGTTTAACTGCCCTAGCCTGGGCATAGGTTTGACGTTCTTGCAGAAACCGGAGGTCGTGGTACGAATCCTGCGTGACTCAACAAATTTTCATTGTTGTTTCTAGTTGGTTAGACAATTTGGGACGATCATCCAATTGTCTGAAAAGTATGATCCATGTCGGATGGGCATAAAGTCGGACCACCCACCAACCCGCATTAGAGTAGCGTGGTGGATGTCCAAAACCCCTAATGGATAGTGTATTAGCGGAGGCCTTGTCCAGAATGGACTTTCAATGGCTGATGATGATATGATGATAACATATTTAATTTAAATATTATATTATTATGACAACTAATTTAACATTAATTTAGATCGAGGGCTATTTAATTTCTACTAATAGTGCGATAATATTTATTCTCTAATAGTCTTTATCTAATGATGCTAAATTAAACATCCAGCATGTTTAATCTATTTCAAAAGAAATATGAGCAAAATTAGTAGAATGGGGACCATTCCTACTTTCGTTTATTTCTGTAAAATAGCAATGCAAGGTTTAAGCAGTAACAATAATGTCGGTCACATCATGTCACATTACCAGCGCCTGTAAACTTACATTGACGTCTGAACTATTAATGAACTCATGCCGAGATAATAGTAATGTAATACACTAAATTCATGATAGTGTCCTCGACAGATGCTGTGAATTCATGCACTTAGGAAAACATCGCTTTTCTTTATTATATCATTTCATCGTTTTATACTTTTATCCTTTAAAATGAATGAAGTATATCCAGTACCCTAATTTTAGCTTAATTTTATTTAAAAAACAACATCTTATGTACTTACTCATTATTCATTACTACAAGCTGAGATGAGAAGTGAAGTAAGTATAACGTACCAGCATCATACCAGGAACCAAATCATTGCTTGTGAAATATTGCGCGGTAATATGTCACATATATAGTTAAAATGTTTATAACCATGATGACATATGTTTCTCAGTAGCAAGTTGTAATTTTATTGGGTTCAATGAAATAAATGTAATATTTAATTTTATCTGACTATACCTATTAAACTGCCTCTGTAGCCTAGTGGTATTGGCGTTTGTTCAGAAACCGGAGGTCGTGGGTACGAGTCCTGCGGGATTCAAACGAATTTCGTTGTTGTTTCCTAGGTTAGTTGGACAGTTTGGGCCGATCACCCAATTGTCTGAAAAGTCAAGATGATTCATGCGTCGGATGGGATGTAACAAGGCGGTCCACCCACAACCCGCATTGGATCCAGCGTGGAGGATACGGTCCAAAACCCCTAATAGATAGGGGTGTATTAGGGGAGGCCTATGTCCAGCAGTGGACTATCAAAGGCTGATGATGATGATATCTTATTATATTTATGTTGATATAAGGTACTTTATACCTATGTCCGAAAGGAAATTAATCAGTTGTAACAGCTGACCTACTTTCTTATCGGGTAATAGTAATGTGAAGCAGACATGCAATTTAACAGCATTATCTGCAATCTAGGCAAATTCTTTTTTCCTGAATAAAAATATTAGTTTTTATTAAAATGTTTGAATTACATAAAAAAATATCTATTAAATCATTGTAATAAATAAAACAACCCTAAAAATTATTTCATTTAGAATTTTCCTTTGAAAATATGCTTTATTTAGCTAAGGTACATGGAGACACATTTCCAAGGGTTTAAAAAAGTATTGTTTATACAATGATAATGTAACAAATACACCCAAAAGTTGGAATAAACCCGTGGCCCTATTTTCATTTCTACGCAAACAGCTTCTACAATTATAATTTAACGATGTTATTTGGATAGGAGAGACGTAGAATAATATTAAAATATACCTTCAAGCATGTTTACACTTTATTGGTTTAATTTAATTTTCTTTTTAAGTTAAATGCGAAATAGAGTCAGGTAATTCTCATAACAATACCGAAAATCAAGAAAAGATAACGTTTTCACTACTCCATAAACAATATCTAAAATAGGTTTTTCAAAACTGAATTTGGAAACTAAGTAAACACAAAAATATTATTTTCTAATACGTTAATTTTTATGTAAACCTACACTATATAACCTTTAACGAGCTTTGAATGTGCCTCATTACAATTTTTTACAATGTTTTACATTAAAATGGTTATTGTGGGTTATTCTTATACACATAAATATAGACGCTTGCAGATTTTTGCATAGACCAATCCAAACTAAATCACAGGTAACATCTGTTATCAAAATGAAGAAAAAACCAAATTCAACCAATGCGAGCGGAGCAATGAGGTAACATATATTAAAAAATAAAAACACACGCTCCGAATTGAGTACCTCTACTTTTTTATAGCCGGTAAAAAAGGATTTCCTATCAGAATCGATATGAAGATACCTCACTTACAAGGTTTAGCATATACCATATTTTTTTGTATTACAATTTCGATAAAATTTTAGTTTATTTTATAATAAAATTTTGACGGTTTTTACTTTTAATAATTTTTATTCAATGTTTATGGAGTTACTCACCCGCTCCGCACACAAGACAGATGGAGAGCATCGAGAGTCAAAATGTTAGAGTTAATCCGGCTACCGTCCATAAGCTTCATCATTAAAAATCGAATGTTCTATTACATTTTTAAATTTGAAGCATTCATTTTTATTCAGGTAGATTTTTCTGTTTTTAACTAATAACGTACATTCATTTCGCTTCTTTCTCCTCTATATAAACTATTTAAACACACATGTCACTCTGGTCATGTCCCCTGAGCTAACTGGCTCTGTCATGCACAGGAACTTGCAATTAATGACACGTACGTGAATCTTGCAACTGGGTTTTGCTTATGTGAACCGTAAAACTAATAACACTAAGAGGGTGAAAGCGATAAAACTTGGGAAGCCATCTTAAAATTATGCTCGTTTGAGAATCGTATATTTTTCACCAACTGCTTTCCCTGTAGGTTAACGACAAACGTGCGTAACAATTTATGCTTATCCCTTTTTACTCTCATGCCCAACATACCAATATACAATGGTTATTTCTGATTATTTTTATATTTATTTTAATTAGATTTAGGGTCAGTTTAACAAATGGGTCCATTTTAAATATAAAAACTATATGAAAAACTAATATACGCATAAAATAATAAAAATCTAAGGTTGCCTTAAACCTACACTAGATTAAATACTGAAACGTATCAAACAGATGGCGTGACTACAATGCAAAAATTTATCTGATGCATCTCACTATAATGTCCAGTTGCTAGTCAATGTACTTGGTTATTGTCCAATATAAACTATAATAGTTATAGTTCATTAAGATGTGTTTTGCTACAATATCACATATTGTAATCCTTCGGAACAAATCATAGTAAACAAAAATAATCATTACATCTGAACTCTAAAAATGATATTACTACTTTCACAATCTTCACAAATACAATACGCAATTACCTCTTTAGCGTATTATCTTCAGCAGTTGCCTGAGCTGCCGCCCGAACGGACGTATCTTCGTAGCCCTGCATGGAAATAGTTCCAGCAAAATTATACATCGCTGAACTCTATAAGTGTTAGTGTGTGAGTGCCCGGTAGGCTTCCAGTCATAAGTTTTTATACACTTTACCTATTTTACTTCATTTACTTTGCTTGCCGCAATAGGAGGTAGCTAAGTGCACACACCTGACAGCCTTAAAGTCTCATAGTTTTAAAGAGACACACCTCCCCACACAGGTGAGGAGGACTAGATTCTTACATATGCCGGAGGGGTTCCCCCAAAGGCTTAGAAAAGCAGGACGTTCCTAGAGGAATATATGCGCACGACATGTCCCGACATATTCGCGGAGATTAATATCAAGTAGCAGGAACTTCAAGGCACACAATCAAAACGTTTGCAGCCGCGCGCCCGCGCCCGCATTACTGACATAGACTGCGAGTTATAACCCTGCACCAACATTTGTATTCTTTACCCAGGTTGTGGTAGAAAATATCTCCTGACTCGGAATCGAGATTTTATTCATGGATATAGACCCTACTAAGAAGACAAAGCGTCCGAGCGAGAAATAGACGGCGAAGGTTTCGAACCGTTGTTTCCCGTAAAAAGGCAAACGCCCTGCCGCCGCTATAAACTGCGAAGAAGACCGGCTTTCCTCTCACCAACTCCTAAAATTAGGTCGAGGCCCACAGCGAGCAGGTTGAAACCGCGAACATTAATATGGATGAACGTGGCCAAAGCCCCGCCGCCAATTGTCATTCACGAAAAGTGAGCTGGACAAGTAAATAAATTTATGATTAAAAATAAATACTATGACGTCAAGTCAAGGACATGCACTAGGATCCGCGAAACGTCAGCACGGTAGATGACTTCGTGAACTCACACACTTTCTGGAGAATAGCTGCATTCAATTTCACACATACGCCTCCCGGAGAACTGTAAATTACGTGTAGTTGCAGTGGTATCCCTAAAGAGGTGGAAATCGAGTCCGTAAAGGCTGACATCCTATCTCAGGGATATCCTGAACACTGCGGAGGCTTCACCACCCGCGGTCAAACTCGTCATGGACCTATTAGTGTAGAATTAGACCATCTCGAGGCATATATTCACATTAAATCTATTTGTGTCTATCCGGATCAAGATAGAACCTCCTTACAAGACAGGCATCGTTGCGCAGTGTTACAACTGAAAATTTCAGCTCGGCGCTAATTGCCGTATGAACCCACGTTGCATTAAATGTTTTGGTAAACATAGACTCTGGAGTGCCCACCAAAAGATAAACAGACCCTCCGTCATGCTTAATTGCGAAAAGAAGGTCACTCGAGAGTTACTGGGCTGGAAAAAGCCCCAAAACCTCTGAAAGTTAATTCTATCGAGAATCGTCTCAGTAAATACAAAATGAGGACAAAAAATGCTTTGTTTCGCACCGGTGCTGACAAAATGCCGTTCAGCCCCGTAATTAAAACCAATAATCCAACCAAACAGGTGCCGCAATCGCAAACAAATTACCGAAGCAGGCAGGTAGCGTGTAAATCGTTGCACCTGCTAAACAATGGCGCTCCCGACAACGACGCCTATTGTCTCACTATGCGGTTCCTAATGACACTCAATTAAAGGATAATATTAAATTGGCCCTATTAGTATTGCAACAAATAGATATCGAAGAGTTAGCGTATTTTCGATAAGCTCCGCGCCGCCAAAGACGGCATCCAAAGAATGAACGCTCTATCACAGCATGTGCGCTCTTTACAGGCCATGGGAATCTAAAATTAATAAACGCTAACAGACCAGGTGTAGGTTTCGTAAATAAGATCACTCGCGTAGGTAGGGCCAAACCGTATTCATTAGTCGTTTCTTGCTACAACGCAAACAGTTTTAGAGATCAGAGGCAGAAATCACTAAATTCATAAAGTTTATAATATAGAATATTTTGGTACAAGAGACTCATCTTAAACCAGCAACACGCGATCCCAAGATAAGCGGATACAATATTATTGACACGATAGGCTGTTAGCCCCAATGGGCGTACTCTAATCTATTATAAAAGATCCCCGCACATAACATCAATAGAAGGCCATTACTAAATTTAGAAGCTTCGGCGTGCATGATCGCACCACCGCCATAAGCCGCTTGTACTTGTCTCAGTGCTATCTCTCGCCGCTAAAAACTATGTTACATCAGACCTTGAGCTGTTTCTCGGCCTAGGTCCATCATATTACTCAAGCGATTTTAATTGCAAACACCGCGACTGGAACGAAGCAGAAACAACTCAAATGGCATTATATGCAGGGTCTCGAGGCGGTACCAACATTAACATAATAGCCCCTGAGACGCCAACTAGATATCCATCAGATAGAGAGGGTCGCCTAGCACCCTAGATCTATTTATTTCAGGTAATCTCACTCGATGTCGTATCGATAGAGACACTACACGAATTAGATTCGACCACAGCCGGTTTTATGTAAATGGGACAAGACGCCGGTCGGTCCCTATGACTAAAACCAGTGGATTGGCACGCCTTGAGGCAAACTCAAGGCGATGAACCCTCCAATGTTAAAACATCCCGATGTAGTTTGTAATCTAGATCAGGCAAACGATGCCATTAACAACTAAAGTCACAATCTCATCGGCATTGAAGAGTCCGAAAGAACGGTGAAAGTCACGGCCGACCGGAACTTTGGCCTACATTTCGACATTCGATGTCTAATAAGAGACAAAATGCCTGCAGCAACGAGCGTACGATCGATATCAGTCCGAAACGAACCGAGCATTATTTAGGATTTACAACTCCAGGTTAGAGAACGCATTAAGCGTCACCGCGAAACCCGTGGCAAAACCTAACGGAAGAACTAGATCCATCGCATGTGGCCCACTGGCAATTGGGCCCGAAATCTAAAGTTAGGTTCACGCGATTCAATCGCCGTTATCCCGTCCAAACGGTGGCTTATTAGCCTCGATGATTTTGTAAAGCCGAATGCTTAGCGGACACACTAGAGTTACAATGCACACTCTCGCACACACTCGACACGTTTCATCTTGCGGAGGTGGACCGGAATAGGCCGTGGGGCGGTTTTACCACCAGAGGGCGAACGCTTAAAACTAATGACCCCGGAGGAGGTCAAAGACTACGGGCACCTGGCCCAGACCGTATAGTAATAACGCATTAAAACTTTTACCAGGCCGATTATTTGTCTACTAGCGAGCATTTTCACGTACTTCTAGCCACTTTTCCTTCCCCTGACGAATGGAAGGAGGCCATTGTTACCGCATACCAAAGCCGCGTAAGCCACTAAACCAACCGACAAGTTATCGTCCAATCAGTCTCCTCAACTGCATGGGAAATTGTATGAACGCATAATCTTGTCGAGGAAGATTACGATTTTCTCCAATCGAACCTACCAGACAAACAATTGGAACCTTTGTTCCATCCTGAACACTCCTGCTCCGATCAGGTTTATCGCCCTCACAGAATACATTCTGACAGGCCTAACAAACAAAGGCCTTAGATCCCATTACACGGGGCTGTTCTATTCGATGTCGCAAAGGCATCGATAAAGTCTGGCACAACGGCTTACTCTCAGTTATACTCTTTCAATGTGCGCAATGTGCCTGACAGGCTTGTGCACATCATCAGCCCTACCTTTCGAATCGCTCTTTCGATATCGAGTAGAAGGCACCTCTCAACCAGGCGCCCTGCTGCGTGTGCCACAAGGCTCCGTTCTTTCTCCTCTGTTATTCACGCTATACTAGCGATATTCGTAAAAGCTCTAATGTTAATCTTTGCGCTTTGCAGATGACACCGCCCCTATTACCCTCTTCTCACCATCCCTTATCACCAGCAAACCCAATGTCAATCAATAGCCAGGGTGATTGGTTTCGCAAATGGAGGATTGATGTGAATCCTGAAAAGTGTTCAATATACTTTAATTGGTCTTCTGTCAGAGCGATCTCACTCGTCCTACCACACGTCCGTTCCAAAACCGCACATAATGCTCGATGTAGACAAACACTGGCATGAACCTTTACGCAAACCGATCCCTGGGAGAAGAGCCAAATATTTAGGTGTTATTTTCGACAGTAACATGAGTTTCAAAAGCCACGTCAAGAGGTTAAGAGAAAAGCCGCTTACGTCTCGCATCGTCTCTACTATCTTACCACAAATACGCAAAATGCCTTAACTATAAACTTTTATAAAGCTTGCATACGGATAATACATATGTGCCAATCTTTGCTCTATATCCTCCCACCATTTAAATAACCACAGGTAGGTACAAAATAAATGCTTACGACGTGCCACTGAGCAGAGTCTTATTAAAGAAATGTCGAATTGCCAGCGACTTGCAAGATGCCGACATACGCGCTCATTTTAAAACATTACAAAAATTCTATGAAAGAATAGAAACGCAAACTAACCCTCATGGTGCGCAAACCACTCACGCAGACCCAGATGCTCTTTAGAAACGTCGTCCACGTAATACTTTGACCCAGATGAAGAAGGGTGGAGAATTTGACCCTTCAGAGGTCCGCACACGATACTCACACAAGTAGGATAACACACACACTTTTAGGTCACCTCGCTCGAGAGCACGGCGAGACCAACACACGCGTACACGAGATACACCGATGTTCCAGGGCGGTTCTCACCGCCCAGCAACCGATTAAACAGTCGACCGAACGTCGGCTATGCCTCGGTCCGTATACCGAGCGTCGATGATCCTTAAGCGACTTCTTTAAAATCAACCCACGCAGCCTAAAATGCGTGTGGCCATTCTTTAAAGTTTTAGTCACCAAGTTCGAGGGATCTTGCAATCCTCCGAACTAGTAATACATGAAGCTTCATCAGACACGAGGTCAAGAGCATAACTTCGAATACATAAGACATAAGACTATTATCTCTAAAGACTCGACTGAGTTGAATAGGAATCGTTATTTTACTGTAATAATTTTACAAAAATCAACTTGGATTTCTAAATAGAGAATATAACTAAAAGCTGTTAAAAAACTAGCTAAAACATTATTCCAAATAACAGTAACGATTTTAATGTGTTAAAATTTTATAGAAAGTAATAAAATTTACCTCAAAATTCCAGTTTATTAGAATTTAAACTCAACTATTTCTATTAAAGCATCAGAGCAACAAGTTTACTATTAACATTAAAAAATGTGCTCCAAGTTACTTCTTTCTTTAGTCGGTACAAACAAAACATAATCATGTCACGAAAAATTATAACTTGTAAACGTTTATCATATGAATTTGTAAATAAATCAATTTATCAGAGGATGACTAACATTTATTATTCAACGAAATGTGCAACTGAGAGTTATTTAATCTAATAAATTTTTGTCGCTCCTCATGAGTCGTCCCAATTGAAATTTCGTTAGAAGTAGAATGTTTAAGTTAATTTATTAACTTATGTTGTCAGGTGGCATACTGAAAAAGTAACTAACATGAAGGAAGTTTTTCCTGTGATTCAACTCCAATGTCTATTCTTCTTCCTAAATAAAAAAAAAGTTTATTATTTTAGTGTTTGAAACTTTTACTTTTTCCGAGGACTCTAACTTTGATTCCATTCTTTATTTCGGTTGGAAAATGATAAAAATTCAACAAAATTATTTAGCATTAGCAATTGTAGTCTTTGATTGCCTCAATGCAAAATTTTCTCTATATATATATCAAATCCACTAATTCTTGGATTTTCCATGTTACTAAATATATTTATTCCGAGTTCTCTGAATTTCCAGCCTCCATGATCAGATCCAATGTAAAATTCCTCTACAGGTACCGGTGTGTACAAACTAGACGCGATTGGTTCTCTTAGCATTGGACAAGCAAAAGACTCAGTAAGAACTAGAGTAGAAACAAATGATGTTAAGCACTGACACTATAAGAAATTGCAATTTATGACCATGTTCTGACGAGCCCAAATATATTAGATTTGATGAACCAAAATACTGGCTAATGCAATCAGATTTCATACCAAGATGATTCGGAAGCAACTAGAAATTAAAAATATCCAAATTTTAATAAAGAGGATGGTTGGTCTTGCCACCTTCCTGGGATCCAATAATTTCAAAAAATTAAACGCAAATGAATAAAACTACAAAACCGAAGGACAACATAAGTACTTTTGTCAAACCAATGATCAAATTAAGAAAACGAAAGATATGTCAATTTTTTAAATAAAACTCTGACGGTTATTCCAAACATTAAGATACAGACATATACCATTAAGTCTGCCCGATCATGAGATGCTGGAAAGAACCAAACGTCGGAAACAAATATACTTAAGTGAAAGCGAAAAATCCGAATTGTGGATTTGATATGTATAATAATCGCGTAAATAAAAGAAATAATTATTTTCCTATATTTTACGACTTTACGTACAAGCATAACCAGGAAAAATAAGAATAGACTGTACACGTCATTTATATCGAAATGAATGAACAATACTCGTACAAAGTTATAAAAGTATATTTTGTGTGATAAACAACAATATATTTATTTATCCTTTCTTCCAATCTACGGTAAACATTCTGTGACCAGTGTCAAGCAATGAAAAATTATAGAATATCAGTTCATTCATGATCACGGGCATGCTCTGTCCGCCCGTGATCATGGATGCAAGAATCCGAAACGTGGGAATAAATATTTAAGTAACGCGAAAAATCCTAAATTAGTGGATTTGATATATATAATAATCGCGTAAATAAAAGAAATAATTATAGAACAGTTGATAAATACATACGGTAATTTTAAATTATTTGTCAACAGACATGTATTAAAAAGGTGTGTATCGTTTTTCAGGAACGTGAAGTTGATATATTTTATATTAGATTAGGACCGAGCCCGTAACGTATAACCGAAATAGAATTAAGTTAGGGTCTGAATCAAACGTGTCTTTGATGTTGGAGCGTTTTCGTGAACGAGATGATTGTTTTTGAGATCCTACTACAGCGTAGCAAATTTAAGATCCCAAAACATAAAAAAAAAACAAACGCCTTGATCGTGTTTGTGTCTCTTTATTTGGTAAATGTACTTTATCTAAGATATTAGAGAAGCGGTTTTGAATGTACCAATATTAACCTAACATAAATAGTATTTAACTAGTTTTAATGGGTGATATGTATGTCGGTAAATTCATTCATATAATCATTTCACAAGGGCATACACGCTACGGCATTATGAAACGTTAATAATTCTGCATCTTTTGATGGCCGTAGGGGCGTTCGGCCCAGATAGGTTCTCGTAACAAGACTTTCCAGTATTTTTTTGTTTACCCTTCTGGAAATTACTTTCAGAGTCAAAAAGCAATATTTTATTTTCACTGACGCCCTAAATAAAAGTTTAATTATATCTTCTTGCTCAAGTCTCACAGTTACAGAGAAAATGTGTTTGTTAAAACACACGGCCTTCTTTCTTGAAGGCGGGGCCTTTGTCTATCGCGATCAAGCTTAATTCTAGAGTAATATGGACAATTGGCTAGAGCATGCTAACTTCTTTCTCACGGTTTGGTTCTTGCGCACGAATATAGCAAACCTCCAGTAATTACGCTTACTGGTGACCGATTGGGTGTGGCTGACAATTTTTGGGTTCAGGTACTGGGTTCGCAAATACCGTGCAATCACTCGCCAGATGCACTTATTGTTTCCCACATCGGCAAAGTAACCATAACGTCATAAGAACTTGGGATAATACGTATCTTCTGGTTAAAACTAAAATGATGGTTTATCCCGCATGTACACTCTTGTACGGAGCGGAATCCTGGGCAAAGTAAACAAACCAGGAATGCTGCTCAAACTCTGTCAGTACGCGCTGTCTTTAAACCATCCAAAACATTCGATGGATTAACAGATATATAGACGATACATAGATACTACTGCTCGGAATGGTTGCAAATGCAAAAAAGTTCATAGGCTGACGTTTTTTATGTTTCAGAGTTAGTGCCAAACGTGATAAGGCTGCATTTAATATCTCTAGCAGTCAGTGGGAGGAGCTGGGTTAAAATTGAGACAAGTGGCGGACTCCTCAAATATAGTTAAAAAAAAGCACGAAGATACATAAAGCGACAAGAGCAGGACAATAAACCCCCCTTACATCTGGGGGTGTGTATACTGGTCGAACGTGCGGCATAAGGATTCTATTCCGTACTGGCCTGTTTAGCGACGAATGCAATTGTCAGATACTACTTAAATCATCTCCTACAGATATGAAGGCCTTTTATAACGTAACTGTTGAATTATTTATTTATTTTTTGTAGTCATTTGTATGCATTTTTTTAAAACTGTTCTATTCTAAAAGATATTTTTTTTATTTTCCAATGAAAAAATAAAACAATTTTTAATATCTATAATGAGAGAAAATAATCATTTATTATTAATGTCAATTCAATCAAATCAACTTTTAAACAAATATGCACGCAGAAAAAGCTGAGTGATAAAGTAAACTAGCGTTTTATTGGCGATTTGAAAATTTTATTTCGTCTGATTATAGAAAACATATTAACATATTTATTTACGTTATCACGAAGTTTTCACAATAAACAGATAGATATAGACGAAATACACAATTTTTATTCACGAGAAGTTGTATAAAATTCCATTAGTTTAAGAGCAGTTCTTAAAGAGATTGTTCTTATCATATTCAAAGAGCACGTATCCAATATAGTGTTCTAATAAGATAATATAGTGTATTTTTGAAAGACTAAGGATTATGAACGACGTTAGCAATAAAAGCTGTTAGTAAAACAAGTGCAAGGTAAGTTAATAAAGGCAGTGAAGTACGTGCAGCGTAAAAGTAAAAAGTCCATACTGTACGATGTTTGCATTACGCAGAAGATAGAGAAGGATGTATGATAGGTTACCTGATTTATTTGTGGCCTCTAGCGAAACATTGTAATCGCCTATTAAAGACAGCAGATAAATAAAGCGTAATTTTTTCATAAATTTTCATGTTTCTATAACTAATGTAGTTCAGCTTAATACATATGTGTCTGTATATAATTGTTTCATAAGTTTTATGATCTCTATGACTAAACCTGGCTCGAGAACCTGGCACTTTAGAATGGTACAAAATTACTATTGACTGGAGAACTTACACTTAGTTAGCAGTAGATATAAATTTACGACGTTTAATTATTCATACAGTAAGGTTTTTGAATAATATCACCGGCTAAGTCCGTGTGAAAACTTTGTTTTGTTTATGATTGAACTTCCGTTTGTGGTTTCCTTAAATAAAATTTTGGTAATAAAAGCTGTTTAATTACGCACTAAAATAAAAAAAATACATTAAAATATCATAATGATACTCGCTAACAATTTTATTTAAATAGTAGTAGTGTTGTAGTTTAAAACAGTGATACATTTGAAAAAAATATTTAAACATTCAAGTTGTATGAAATTAAAAGAACTGTTCTAAATAAAGAAATGGATGGGCTGAAAATTCTTTTTCCTTTAGATCAATACTAACTATACTAAGAAGTAATTCAGAAAACTTTCAATTTGGTGTCAATTACAGCTTTAATTAATGTTTGCGGCCTCTTTGAAGCCAACTCGTATTTTTTAAGTGCTAGCGAAATCCCCTCGGTTTTTCTAATGAGAAGTTAAAATTTTTATTTGCTTCGAAAAGATAATTGTTTGAAATAATAATAACTACCAGGTCCTGTCATTCGTTGCTGTCAGAAAGATTTTCCTTTTATTACACTGAGGAAAACCTATTCAAGAAATTGTAAAAGTCACATCGGTCATAAGGACCGCAATGCTTTCTTACAAAGTATCTTTCATGACTAATGTTCTACTTCCGTACCCCTTAATACTATGATGTTAATTATTATTTCTAAACAAAGAATGAAACTATACCGCTGGTAAATAATCCTACAGGATTGGGTATTAAAGCGGAAGATTTGAACTAGGTTGATATTAAGAGAAAATCGATAAAAAAGGTAATTCCAAAGATAATTTGATATGTATAATATTCATGAATAATTTAGAGTATTAAATATAGCACTAAAACTGCACGTGTTCTGATAATTAATAAAATCAATTCATATAAAACAATCTGTCAGAATCCTATCCTTATGTTCTAGTGTTTGATGATTTTATAACTGACTGCTTGATATAATTTTGGAAATTTACAGGATGTGTTAAAAATCAGTCAGTAGTGGACAACTGCACTATACTGGGTCAAAAAACTCTATTTTTCACAAAGATATGCTGTCTGTTTCATTGTCAGCCTAACAAAAAAATTATGTCGCCGAGTTTGGTGACCGAAATAAAATAAGATTTCCGTGTGTATGACTCTTCATAAAATGAGAGAGAGATTCGACGTTGGGAATTTAAAAATGTAAAATAAACGCGATAAAATCCGTAAAGTCATTTTATTTAAAAAATATTTCCATTAAAAAACTGACGTCAATCATTTTAGCCAAACATTAATTAATATTTACTAATCGTGTTTACTAATGAAAAATGAGAAAAGCTTAATGATTAAAGACAGTTTGAAGTTTAAATGTGCTTCAAGCATCACTCCACAGCAGAATATATCAAAAAGCTCACGATACTGTTTTAACAATGTAACTCCACGAAAATTAAAATTACATATACGTTCACCTACGACACTATCCGTACTATCGATCGGCAAAGGATTAATATTAAGTTCAACGATGACACGTGTTCTAAAATGTAATGGCGAAGAATTCTGTCACCAAAAAAAAACTGTCCTTATTATTAAAGACTGGAAAGCCTAGTTAACAACAGATTTTCTTGGATATCATAAAAATGTCATAGAATTGTAAGACTTATGTCTTATAACTTTTAATACAGGACAACGTTTAGTTTTAGTATGTAAAGCAACAGCTAAACGATTGTCCTTGGTTATATTATTTTAAATGAATAATAGGCAATTATCGTTGTAAAGCGTTTAATTTATAAGTTTAATTCTTACAGACTAAAATGCAACAGGTGTCTTTAAAAAAAGACTACGCCTTTAATAAGAAGAAGAGAACTTAATATAAATAATGGCCAAGGCTTTCATAATCATTTTTCATTATTGGTTTAAGCGATGATACGAGCAGGACGTTCGCCTGGTGGTAAGTGATACCTGCCCTGTCCATAAGAAAAACAGTGTTAGACACCATAGGTCTGCTCGCTGCCCTGAATCATGAGACGTTATGTCTAGTTTACCCAGTAATTACGCTAGCAAAGGTTCCTTCAAACCGGAAGACAGAAGTGTTTACACACTACCAGTTTGCGGCAGAAATAGGCACTGTGGAGGTACTCCCTCCGAAGGTATCTTGTAAAAAGGGACCTACCTCTTGTAATGCTTAGTGTACAAACAGTTGATCAGGTAATAATTATTACATACGAAGCTAAAGATTCGAACTCCGAGATCTCAGATAATGGCTAAGAGGAAAAAAAAAAATTCTATTAAATTTATATTTAGAACAGATTATATATAGTATTTACCTAAAGTACAAGCGGTTCACTTTTTTCTAGTTTCAACTAGACTATTGTTCTGCATGTTTGAACTACCTTAAAATTACTTCCACTAACACTTAATGTAAAATACATTTTAAAACTTATGTTCTTATTATAAAACGGTTTTCATAGTAATACATATGTGTATCAAATATACTATTGTATTTGGCTTTTATAACAAATTTAATTTCGACATTACTCATTGCGGCGTTATTACTTAAATGTATTCGAACAACGTAAAAAAAAACAACACGAAACCAACTGCGCATAAAAACAAATTTATTCTCTTCAATAAATCTACTAAAATACGAATCTGCCAACAATATATCCATTCGAAAGAAAACCGTGGAATAAATTTCTGTGAAACATATTAACGGATGAAATAAAATATGGCTAAAGTTCAATAAAATAAAAATTCATATGAACCTTTATAATTTTTCCTACTGAATTAAAAATTTTATAGTTGTAGAGTTAAATATTTTTATAACTTTTCTAAAGGCGATAAAGTTATTAAACCAAACATATCGTCTTTAAAAATAATTTACATCATATCTATATTTATTTCATGTACATAAAGTCTACTATCTAATTTTAAATTTTCTCCTCCCCGCCGCATGAGAGGAGTGTTATAAGTTTCAAAGGTCTGTCTGCGGACTTGTCCGTCTGTGGCGTCACGGCTTGCGTATAGATGAAGCGATTTCATTAAAGTTTTTTTGCGTTAAAGAGAACTTATCAGGGAGTGTTCTTATGAAATTATTCTATGAAAATTGGTTTAGCCGTTTACAAGTTGTGGGGTGTGAAAGTGGCGAAGAACAACCGAATGTTAACAAATATTGAGTAAAATGACAGACATGCAGTTATTCTTCAACGTGGCAAGAATTAGTGAGGCGGCAAATAAAACCGAAATTCCGTTTAAAAGTAAAATAATCATCTTCATCATCAGCCTGTGTTAATCCACTGCTGGACATAGGCCTCCCTAATGGACGCCACGCTTCCGATCTTCGGCTATTTTCATCCAGCTCACAAAAATAATAAATGAACTCAATCTTAAAGTACATAGGTATGTGTTTATTTATGTGTATAGTTATGTGTGAGGTGAATTAAACATAAAAACTTTCGTACTGTTATATTACCTAAACCACATTATTTAAATTATTACTATTGTGTGTAACGTTCGTCTTTATTTTACCGTAACTAACTCATGATACCACTCGATTTTATCTCTTATGCATATTTTATCTCGTATTGCATCAATTGCAATCTATCTATCTATCTATAATGTATCTATATACAATAATTGACCTTTATTAGCCACGTTAAAAATCGAGAACAGCTAGATTGATTTGTCTCATTTTAGTTAAAATTAATTATGAATTATAATTGTGGTCCAGGGAAGTTTGAATTGCTAAATATGAAAATAACATCACCAGAAACTATTTCTTCGGATTACGACTTCAACATTTAATGATAGTCCCATTAAAATAAAAACTGTTATATCGTCAAAAGATATTAAAATAGAACTTAAGGCTTTTATTTTTTTCGTAAACATCGCTTTTAAAATTTCTGATCACAATGTAATAATATGGTTTATCATCCTCTAGTTATGCCACTTAAGACTAGATAGACAAATAATTAATTGGGTGTAAATAGTCTCTGTCTCTCTAAAATCTCTGAAACAATATTAAATTATAGTCCAGTGCTCATACGGTCTTATTATGAAAGGCCCTGAAATTTAGATATCACACTTAGAGTCATAAACACAATCAGACAGATATACTCAGACAAAATTACATTATGTGACCAATTCGATATACAGGTGCCATAAGTCCTTGAAAAGTAAAATTTGAATAAAGAACAGGGCGCATGAACAGCGCAGGGGATGCGGAGGGTAACTTGGTTTCTGGGAATTTAGTCGATGGGCGTTTTACCTGAGTGGACCGTCGTTTTGTGTGCCGAGTTTTATAAAAACGACAATTCATCAACCATTGCTGCGGCGTAAATTTCGAGAACACAAAGGTTTAGCACAACTGGACACTCCTACTCTTCAAACGATTAAGAACTGGTTGCTAAGTTCGAGGAGACTGGTTCGACATTAGATAAACGCGGTTGGTCGCCCAAGGACGTCACGTCGGAACAAAACATAGACATAGTGACACGTCTATTCGTGAAAATCGACACAGTCAACTCGTAAGCGCGCCAGGTATTAAACGTATCCAGGACATCGTTATAACGGATTTTGAAGAAAGATTTACATATACACCCTTACAAAATTCAGTTGGTTCAAGAATTAAAGGAACTGACGGTATTCAAGACAAATTTGCGAATGAAATGTTGAATCGGTTTACTTCTTCAATAACATAATGTTCTCTGACGAGGACTCATTTCCATCTTAACGGGCATGTTAGTAACAAAATTGCCGCTATTGAGCCCCATCAATACAAAACTTAAGCATGAAGCCCTTCACAGTCCGAAAGTGACTGTTTGGGCTGCATGTCAGCCCATGGTATCCTAGGGCCTTACTTCTTTGAGAATGGCAGAGGGCGCGTAGTTACGTTACGTCGGAGCGATATGTGGCTTGATCAAAGTTTTTCATACCAGGATTCAAAACTTTTCAGGTTTAATGCCAGGACGTGGTTTCAACAGGATGGGGCCTTCTGCACCTCTAACACTGCTATGCCCTAATCCGTCAACTTTTTCCTGGCAAAGTGATCTCTAAGAGATTTTTTTTCGTTGGGCCTCTAAGACATTCACGTCAAGTTGTCCCCAATAATTTTATTTTTGTACTTTGATTTCAGTTACGTATTGCTAAAGATTTTAATTTAAGATCCCCAAAAACATAAAAAAAAAAACGAACGCCTTGATCGTGTTAATGTCTCTTTATTTGGTAAAATATACTTTATCCAAGATATTAAGAAGTGGTTTTGAATCCACCAATATTAACTAACATAAATAGTATTTAACTAGTTTTAATGGGTGATATGTATGTCAGTAAATTCATTCATATAATCATTTCAAAAGGGCATGCGCTACGGCGTTATGAAACGTTAATAATTCTGCATCTTTTTGATGGCCGTAGGGCGTTCAGCCCAGATAAGATTCTCGTAACAAGACTTTCAGTATTTTTTGTTTACGGAAATTGCTTTTCAGAGTCAAAAGCAATATTTTATTTTCACTGGCGCTAAATAAAAGCAATTATACGCTCCAAGTCTCACAGTTACAGAGAAAATGTGTTTGTAAAACACGGCCTTCTTTCTTGACGAGACTTGTCTACTCTCGATCAACAAAACACAGGTATGTGGACATTAGCTGGGGAGCATGCTGCTTGCACCTGCAGTTTGGTTCTTGCGCAGACCATGGCCTCCAGTAATTACAACGCGGTGACCAGGTGGGTGTGGCTGACAATTTTGGGTTCAGGTACTGGGTTCCACCAAATACCGAGCAATCACTCACTAGATACTTATTGTTTCCCACATCAGCAGTAACCATAACGTCATAAGAACTTGGGATAATACGTATCTTCTGGTTAAAACTAAAATGATGGTTTATCCCGCATGTACACTCTTGTACGGGCGAATCCTAGGCAACGTAACAAGCCGGTACTGCTCTTGACTTCATCAGCGTACGCGCTGTCTTTAAACCATCCAAAAACATTCGATGGATTAACAGATATATAGACGATACATAAATATACTGCTCAGATAGTTTCAAATGCAAAAAAGTTTATGTAGGCTGACGTTTTTTTATCTTTCAGAGTTATGCCAAACGTGATAAGGCTGCATTTAATATGTATGATCAGTGGGAGGCTGGGTTAAAGTGAGGACAAGTGGCGGACTCCTCAAATGGATTAAAAACACAAAGATACATAAAACGACAGAGCAGGGGCAATAAACCCTTACATCTGGGTGTGTACTTAATCCCGAACGTGCGGTATAAAGTTCTTCCGTACTAGCCTGTTTAATACGAATGCAAGTGTCAGATGCTAATTAAATCATTTCCTAGCAAATACAAGGCAGCACATAACGTAACTGTTGAGTTGGCTATTTATTTTTTGTAGTCATTCATATATTTTTTCAAACTGTTCTATTCTAAAGTATATTTTTGTTACCGACTGGGAAAATATAACAATTTTTATATATCTATGATGAGAGAAAATATTCATTTATTATTAGTAATAGAGTTCAATTCCAGATCACCTTTTAAACAAATATGCACGTAGAAAAGCTGGGTAGAAAAACTAACCTAGCGTTTTATTGGCAATTTGAAAATTTTATTTAGTCTGATTATATGAAAACATATTAACATAGTTATTTACGTTATCACGAAGTTTTCACAATAAACAGATAGATATAGACAAAATACACAATTTTTTATTCACGAAGTTTTAAATTCCATTGGTTAAAACAGTGCAAAGAGATTCTTATCTGTATTCAAGAGCACGTATGTAATATAGTGTTCTAAAAAGATAATATATTACTTTTGAAAGACAAAGAGTTATGAACGACGTTAGCAGTAAAAGCTGTTAGTAAAACAGGAGTGCAGGTAAGTTAATAAAGGCAGTAGTACGTGCAGCGTAAAAGTAAAAGTCCATACTGTACGCATTACACTGAAGATAGAAGGATGTGTGATAGCTTACTTGATTTGTTGTGGCCTCCAGCGAAAACGTGCAATCTAGCCTATTAAAGACAACCAGATAAATAAAACAATTTTTTCATAAATTTTCATGTTTCTACTATGTAGTTCAAGCAGTAGCCTGTGTCATATAATTGTTCCATAGTTTATGATATATGACTGAACCTGGCTCGTAGACCTAGCACTTTAAGATGTTTACAAGGCCTAATGACCCAGGAGAACTACATAGTTAGCAGTAGATATAAATTTGACAGTTTAATTATTAATACAATGAGTTTTTAATAAATATCCACCGGCTAAGTCCGTGTGAAAACTTTGTTTTGTTTATGATTGAACTTAAATATTTGCCGTTTCCCATAAATAAAATTTTGGTAATAAAAAGCTGTTTAATTAAGCACTAAAATAAAAAAAAAAAAGAAACACTAAAATATCATAATGATACTCACTAACAATTTTTAAAACAGTAGTAGTATGATACATTTTAAAAAAAAAACATTTAAACATTAAAGTTGTATGAAATTAAAAGAACTGTTCTAAATAAAAAAGAAATGGATGGGCTGAAAGTTCTTTTCCTTTAGATCATACTAACTATACTAAGAAGTAATTCAGAAAACTTTCAACTTGGGTGTATTGACTTTCATTAATATTTACATCTTGAAATAACTCATGTTATTTTTAGTGCTAGTGAAATCCCACCAGGTTTTTCTAATGAGAAGTTAAAATTTTTATTTGCTTCGAAAAAGATAATTATTTGAATGACAATAAATAACTTACCAGAGTCCTGTCATTCATTTGCTGTCAGAAAGATTTTCCTTTTATTACACTAGGAAAACCTATTCAAAATTATAAAAATCCACATCAGTCCTGGGACCTGGTAACTCTTACATAGTATCTCAGACTGTGTTCTACTTCCATTTATAATACTATAGAAGTTATTTATTATTTCTAAACAAAAATTAAACTTTTCTGTCCCTACCGGATTGGTGTTAAAGCGGAAGATTTAAACTCAGTTGATATTAAGAAAAAATCAATAAAAAGTGTTTCAAAGATAATTTGATATATATAATATTCATGAATAATTTAGACATTAAATATAGCATAAAACTGTGTTCTGATAATTGATAAAAATCAATTCATATAAAACAATCTGTCAGAATCTATCCTTATGTTCTAGTGTTGAAGATTTTTATAACTGATTGCTTGATATAATTTTGGGGGCTGTATCTTAAAAATCAGTCAGTAGTGGACAACTACTTTTCTCTGAGACTATCATTTTTCACAAAGATATGCTGTCTGTTTCATAGTCACATGATGTTTTCATGTAAAGTCGTTTATTTAAAATATTTCCATTTTAAAACTGTCTCGTCAATCATTTTACTTAAAACTAAAGCAATATTTACTAATCGTGTTTACCTAATGAAAATAGAAAAGCAATGATTAAAGCAGTTTGAAGTTTAAATATTAGCCAAAACATCACTCCACAGCAGGAGAATATCAAAAGCTCAAGATACTGTTTTTAATAATGTAACTCCCCGAAAATTAAAATTACATATACGTTCACCTACATTTACTATCCGTACTATCGATCGGCGAAGGATTAATATTAAGTTAAACGATGGCATGATTTCTAGGTATAATGAGAATTCTGTCATAAAAATCTATTCCTTATTAGGGCGACCTAGTTAACAACAGATTTTCTTGGATATCATAAAAATATCATAGATTTCCAAACATGTTTATAACTTAATACAGGACAACGTTTTGTTTTAATGATAAAAGCACAACAAACAATTGTCCTTGGTTATATTATTTTAAAATGATAGCGAAGCGCAATTATCATTGTAAAGCGTTTAATTTATAAATTTATTCTTACAGACTAAAATGCAACAGGTTCTTTAAAAAAGACTACGCGCGTAGAAGAACTAAAAATAAATAATGGCCAAGGCTTTCATAGTTGTTTTATTATTGGTTTAGCGACGATACGAGCAGGACCTTCGCCTGGTGGTAAGTGATACCTGCCCTGTCCATAAGAAAAGCGTTGGGCTGCGGTCGCCAACACTTTCTGAATCATGAGACGTTATCTCCGGATTTGCAGTAATTACGCTGTAAAGGTTCCTTCAAACCAGAAGACAGAAGTGTTTACACATTAACGGTTTGCGGCGAAGTGTGCTGTGGTGCTCCTCGAAGGTATCTTGCCAAAGGACCTACCTCTTATGATAACCAGGTGTACAAACAGTTGATCAGGTAACAGGTGTACATGCGAAGCTAAGATTCCAATTCCGAACTCAGGTATTAGCTAAGAAGAAAAAACATTTTATTAAGTTGTTTAGAACCAGATTATATATAGTATTTACGTAAAGTACAAGTGGTTCACTTTTTTCTGGTGTCAACTAGACTATTGTTCTGTATATTTGAACTACTAGCAAAACTATTTCAACTAACACTTAATATAAATGCATAAACTTATCAGAGTATTATAAAACAGTTTCATAGTAATACATATATTATCAAATATATATTGTGTTTGAAACTTATTACAAATTTAATTTCGACATTACTCATTGCGGCGTTAATGTAAATGTATTCAGTAGCAATAAAAAAACAACACGAAACCAACTGCGCATAAGAAAACTTAGTTATTCTCTTCAAATAAATCTACAAAAGCGAATCTGCCAACAATATATCATTCAGAAGAAAGCGTGGAGATAAATTTTTGTGAAACATATTAACGGATGAAATAAGGAAATATGGCTAGGATAAGCTAAAATAATTCATATGAACTTTATAATTTTCCTGAATTAAAATTTATAGTTGTAGGTTAAATGTTGCATAACTTTTCTAAAAGGCGATAAGTTATTAAACCAAACATATCGTCTTTAAAGGCATTTACATCATATCTATATTTATTTCATGTACATAAAAGTCTACTATGTAATTTTAAATTTTCTCCTCCCCGCCGCATAGGAGGAGTATTATAAGTTTGAAAAGGTCTGTCTGCAGACTTGTCCGTCTCTGTAGCGTCTGACTTGCGTATAGATGAAGCAGTGATTCATTAAAGTTTTTTACGTTAAAGAGAACTTATCAGGGAGTGTTCTTATGGTATATTTTATAAAAATTGGTTTAGCCGTTTACAAGTTGTGGCGTGTGAAAGTGGCGAAGAACAACCGAATGTTAACAAATATTGGTAAAATGAGCAGACATGCAGTTATTCTTCAACGTGGCAAAATTAGGCTGCAAATAAAAATAAAATTCCGTTTAAAAGTAAAATAAATCATCTTCATCATCAGCCTGTGTTAATCCTGCTGGACATAGGCCTCCCCTAATGGACACGCCACCTTCCGATCTTCGGCTATTTTTATCCAGCTCCACAAAAATAATAAATGAACTCAATCTTAAAGTACATAGGTATGTGTTTATTTATGTGTATAGTTCATATTATTATGAGGTGAATTAAACATAAAAACTTTCGTACTGTTATATTACTAAACCACATTATTTGAAATTATTACTATTGTGTAGTGTAACGTTCGTCTTTATTTTACCGTAACTAACTCATGATACCACTCGATTTTATCTCTTATGCATATATTTTTATCTCGTATTGCATCAATTTGCAATCTATCTATCTATCTATATATGTATCTATATACAATAATTGACACTATTAGCCACATTTAAAAATCAGAACAACTAGATTGATTTGTCTCATTTTAGTTAAAATTAATATGGTATAATTGTAGGTCCAGGGATGGTTGAATATTGTAAATATGAAAATAACATCACTGAAACTATTTCTTCAGTTACAACTGTTTAATGATCCCATTAAAATAAAAACTCGTTATATCGTCAAAGATATTAAAAAATAGAACTTAAGGCACCATTTTTTTCGTAAACTGTCGTTTTTAAATATTTGATCCTGTTAATAATATGGTTTATCTTCCCTCTAGTTATGCCATAAGACTAGATAGACAAATAATTAATTGGGTGTAAAATAGTCTCTGTCTCTCTAAATCTCTGAAACAATATTAAATTATAGTCCATGCACGCTCATACGGTCTTATTATGAAGGCCCTGAAATTTAGATATCACACTTAGGTCAGTAAACTTTAATCAGACAGATACTCGAACAAAATTTACATTATGTGACCAATTCGATGATATACAGAATTGGCCCATAAGTCCTTGAAAAGTAAAAATTTGAATAAAACGAACAGGAGCTTGCATGAACAGCGCAGGGGATGCAGGAGGTAACTTCGGTTTCTGGGAATTTTGATCGCGATGGGCGTTTTACCTTGAGTGGTTCGTGCGTTTTGTGTGCCGCGAGTTTTATAAAAACGACAATTCATCAACCATTGCGCGGCGTAAATTTCGAGAACACAAAGGTTTACACAACTGGACACTCCTACTCTTCAAACGATTTAAGAACTGGGTTGCTAAGTTCGAGGAGACTGGTTGACATTAGATAAACCACCGCCGGTTGGGTCGCCCAAGAGGACGTCACGTGCGGGCGAAAACTGGGCCTTAGTGACACCGAATCTATTCGTGAAAATCGGCACGATCAACTCGTAGCGCGCCAGGTATTAAAACGTATCCAGGACATCGTTATAACGGATTTTGAAGAAAGATTTACATATACACCATACAAAATTCAGTTGGACACCAAAGATTAAAGAGAGGCAGCGGTATTCAAGACAAAATTTGCGAATGAAATGTTAAGATCGGTTTACTTCCTTCAATAACATAATGTTCTCTGACGAGGACTCATTTTCCATCTTAACCCAGGCATGTTAGTAAAATTGCCGCTATTTAGATTTATCAATACCAAAACTTAAGCATCAAGCCCTTACATGGTCGAAAGTGGCTGTTTGGGCCCGCTATGTCAACCCATGGTATCCTAAATTTCTTCTTTGAGAATGGCAGAGGGCGCGCAGTTACTGTTACGTCAGGCGATATGTGGCTGATCAAAGTTTTCATACCAGGATTACAAAACTTTCGAAACTGAGCGCCGGGACGTGGTTTCAACAGGATGGGGCCTTCTCGCACCTCTAACACTGCTATGCCCCCTAGTCCGTCAACTTTTTCCTGGCAAAGTGATCTCGAGATTTTTTTTCGTGTGGCGCTCTAGGACATTCACGTCAGTGGTGTCACAATAATGTTGTATTTATATTTTATTAAGTTGTGTACGTGCTATAACGTTCTTAAACTCCTTTTGTATATATTTAAGTCTGTCAAATATAGAATTTGAATTGTGAACGCGATTGTGTGTTATTGTGTAATGTGTGTGTTTGGACGTCTGGCTGTCATTGCGCAGGCCGTCTTTCTATTATTAAATTTGGCGTATTGTTCCTTTATCCTCTTCAAGTGCTCATTTCCTTATACATTCTTACTAAATTCAAATTTAATTACCTAAAAATGACCCACAACACAAGGCCCGTCAAACTGAACAAAGCTCCATTTAGCGCTTAAAGAGTTAAAAGGAGTCAAAAAATGCAATGTGAACGAATTGCTGAGGGAAAGGGATGATAACGAACAAGAAACTTTGCAAATTATTGATAATCTTAAATTAAAACAAGAGCTAGCTCAAATACACATAAATTATTTAACTTTACACAAGAGCAAAATGATAATTTTGCAAAAGTGTAATTGATAGGTTTGACCAGTGTAGGGGGTAGTATGAGGCAGCTCTTGACCTCACTCTAAACTGAAGTCAGAATTGAATGAGGCTCATAAAACAATTTGTATTTTAGAAACTCAAAACCAAATTTAAAGACAAATCAAACCAAAGCCTATATTCTGAATTAGTAGGGAATGTGCAGATATGATATCATCAGTCTCAAATGTTACAAACAATGTTAGCACTATAGATCTGACTGGTGACTCTGGAGCCTACCACCTAGGTATCAACGGGAAAAAGCAGAAATTCAGAAATAAACTTAAATGTATAGAAAGAAGACAGAAAAATTGTTAAAAATAGACGTGTTACAAAAATTGTGGCAATATGTATAAGACAGGAATTTACTTAAAAGATAAAAAGTAAACACCTATGTTGTTAACCAAAACTGAACAGTTCAGCTGTCTCCTTGAGGCTACTGTCAGTACGCTGCAGGCAATTGCATCTTTAATGCAATCTTTAAATGTACTAAAAAATGAGGCATCCAGAGGAGATTTCAGAACACATTCTGGCTATGAATGATCTTGTGGTTGTATATAAACATAATTCTGACAGATTTTGATTCATGACAAAAACTGTAATAATGACTGTCAAAGCTTGTACAAGGGTCATTCAGAGCTGAAATGTGCTAAGCCTTTGTCTGGAACTATGGCATCTCACAGTGGCCTTAAAGACATATCAAGAACATATTTCTTCTAACAATTATATGTTAAAAGTATACAGTGATGAACTGGGAAGAAATATGGGCTCATTCACTACTAGACAAGTATTAGAATCAGTATCTAACATCATGCCCAGGAGCTACTTACTTTTGCATATAATAGAGAAAAATTTTGACCGATACATTGCCCCAACACTATTTTAATAATTTTGATTGGGAGAAGGGAAGTATTGTGAACAAAACCTATTATTGCTATCAAGAAACTTAATGACAATGTAAAAAGGTAATACTGTTCACATTTCCCTACCTTAAAGAGTTGCCACAGGAAAACAATAATAGATATAAGCAACAATTATTTAGAGGCATATTATATACAAAAATAATTGTAAATATTTAACAGACCTATTTAAATAAAATTAATTTAATTGACGCTATTAATATATTAAATTATAATAATTGTTGTGACATTTGATAGGGTTTACCTATCTAATTTTATAAAATAATTAGCTAGTTGCTATGCTATTGTGTTCTAAAAACACAACCAATGGCTTGGCTAACAGACCCTGCTTCTATTGAGCAGGATCAACGACATTGACTGTCACTTTGGAATCCGTTCAAAGTAATTTAAATTAAATATTAAGACAACGGAAGAAACTCTTGCACAATAAATAAAAATTTTTTACAATTAAGTAATGTATTTTTAAATAATAAAACTTTTAATAATAACAACTATTATATAAATACAGTACATCAAAATATACAGAATTGCTGATAAGGAACATAAGTTGAGCTATTCTTAGTAGCTGTAAATAGATATTTATGTATAACTGAGCACTGGCTTCAAGAACATCCAATTTATGCTGGTTACTGGATGTCACAGGTTGCTACAGCCTGTTCAGTAGAGATAAAGCTATGCGGTGGCTCTTTAATATTTATTAATGATAACAAAATAAAAATCGTAAAAGATGTTGTGAGCCTCTCTAATTAGTGGACTATTAAATAGCCTGTACCAAACTGGAGCATTTTTCATTGTTGTATGCGTATACAGACCTCCCACTTCGTTATATGAACCTTTTGAGTTGTGTTAGAGATGTTATTAAACTTCTCTGAATCTAATAAATATATTATAATTTGTGTTTGGCTTCAATGTGGTTATTAGATAGTCCACAACCTAATTCCAGATCATTGTTAAGTTCCATATAACCTAATCAATTTTGTTCTTGAACCTACTAGAATAACTGAGACTTCTTGTGTATAGATAATATATTTTACAAACTGTAACCTTTAAACAAGTCAATAATTAAAAAAATTAAGTTCTGATACCAACAGCTTGCTTCTTTTAGATTAAAATAAAAATATCGGACAAAAATAAAAATAAAAAAAAAATTATGTTTTGTTCCCATGTATAAAAAACGTATTGAGGAAGTTTAGAAGTAATATATTACAAAAAATTGACTATTTACAGTATGATGATAACCCACATGTGCTGTATAATACATTATTCTCTTTTATAAGGAAAGAATTTAAATCCATATTTACTTCTAAAACAGTTAAATCAAAGGGGTTCTGTAGCTTTTAGTGAATGGGCATGAGTTGGAATTAAAAGCGAGCCAAAGATTATATGAGCTTTACGAGTGAAAAACATATAATCATAATGAACCTTCTGTTGCACATGTCAGTCTTATTCAAAATATTTAAAAAGTTTGTACTGTCACCGAAATCCTTATATATATAAAAAAAAATTAAAATTCCATCAATTAAAATAAAAATGACGGAGTATTATTATCAACAACAGCAGTGAGGGCTGGAAGGGTAAGAGCAACTCCTAATATAACTCCTAAATATTGATGACCGTTCATAAAGCTGACGAAGATGTTGCTACTTATTTCGAAAAATTCTTCACGGACATTCCGGTTTCTACTAAGTCACTTTTATCTTCTCCTTCAGTTACTTGAGTCACTATTAAAAAGATAATACCAATGGATAACACAGAAATTTTTAATTTACGGACGTAAATACCAGAATATTAGCAAAGTACGACTGAAACTTTAGATATAAAAAAAACTGCAGACCTATGGGGGATCTCTGTTAAGGTAAGTTCTATTATCGGTATAATATCACCTCACTATAGCCAATATTCAAGTATAAAATATCAAGAAGGGCGGGGTTCCTGACCTGATGAGCATGTAAAGTATTCGATATTTAAATCAGGGATAATACGGACCCTAATAACTTCAGACCAATAATCTATACTGCCTACTCTTAGTAAATTATTTGAAAAACTCTTACTAAATCAATTAGTTAAATATTTTAATCGCAATTTGCCTTTTTAAATAACAAACGGTAATAGGATTCACTGAGGTTAACTCAACAACCGACGCAGGCATCAGGCTAGTCAGAAGCATTTTTGAGGCTTGGAAGCATCACAGGATGCTTTAGGCATTTTCTGTGATCTCAAAAGGCTTTGATTGTATGCACCATGAGACCCTGGTCAGGAGAATTACGTCACTATGTTATAAAGAAATGCCGCCACTCAACTTCTGTCTTCGTGCTTGAGCCATCAGGTTGGAGGTTGACGTGAATGATAAAAAAGATCCCAGGGCCCCGGTAAATATAGAGGTCCCACAGATCCATTCTTGGGCCTTTCCTCTTCCTCATTTATATAAACGACACCATGTGTGATAAATAATAGCGAGATAATGTGCACAGATGATACCTCCTGATTTTTTAAAATTAAACGACATACGTCAATAATGACGATGTAAATAATACTCTCTCTAGAGTAGCGAATTGGTTTAGTGTTAATAACGCTATTAAACCAAAGAAAACAAAATGTATTAGATTCATGACTCTAATGTGAAACATAGTAGAATTTGAAGTGGTTATAAATGGGGAATATAGTTGAATCAACTGTATTTCTAGGAATAACTGTGAATACAGAACTACAATGGGGCCCCATATTAATAGGCTAGCAAGTAAACTAAGCTCTGCAGCTTACGCTGAAAAATTAGATTATTAACCGTGTGGAACAGCTCGTTTAGTATATTTTAGCTATTTCACTTGAAGTATTAAGTCATATGGCATTCTACTGTGGGGAAATGCAGCGAATACGATCTTTGTACTCCAAAAACATAATTCATTATGATCTATAACCTGACTAAGAATCATTAAGAAAAGTTGTTCACTGAAATAAGCAACCGTTAGTTCTCAATACATATTTGAAAATTTAATGTATGTGCAAAAAAAAATAGAGATGATTTCCTAAGACGTTGTGATACACATAACATAGATACAAGGAACAAACATAATCTGATTCTTCCCAGCAACTGGACATGCAGAAGAATAAGTAAGTCTTTATGGGACAAAATGTATACGTTTTACAACAAAATCCCAGCAAACGTTCAAAATTTAACTATTAATAAATTTTAAAAGGTAGTCAAGACGTTTGTATTCAAAGTTGCGATAATAATGAATTTTAAATGATAACACAGCCTGGTAATGGAATGCTCGCTCCAGGTCTGTTTCAAAGAATTGCATAATATGTAATGTCCAATTATAAAATGTTTGTTATTTTTAAAAGATGACATAAAAATAGCCCTTTGAGTTTCTTTCCTTGGTTCTTCTCAGGTCTGTGGCGTCCTTTTCCGAACTCAGTGGTAGTGTGTTTGACAATCAATAAGCAAGTATAAACTTCTATATTGAATAAAAGACTTTAAATTTAATTTGAATTTGAAATTTCCCTAGCCTCCACTTGGTAAGATCTGAACCCGATGATTTTTTTTTTTTGTGGAGCTACCTTAAAACTTTATCTATACTTACAAACCCGCACCGGTCAATTGGGCCCTGAAAACATCACCAGAGAAATGACCAGCATTCAGCAGTGACGTGCCGCGCGATCATCGACAATTTTAGACATCGTTTGCAAATTGCCGTGATCACCAACGGATTACATTTAGAAGTCTTTTCAGAAATAATTCCCGATTTTTAAGCTTTTTGTAAGCCGGAATTTAATTCCTTAATGTAATCAGTTTTATTTTAATATTTTTTCATATCAAAAGACTTATGGGCCACCCTGTATTTGTATGCTCTCAAAATCTATTTAAAACAAAGATGAGACCACATGTTGGTCTTATGTCTTATGTATTCGAAGTTATGCTTTTAGACCAATACTGTGTGAAGCTTCATCTATTACTGAGTTCAGAGGGATTTGCGAGATGCACTCGAACTGGTGACCAAACGACAAAATGGTTACAGATAAAATGGGTTGATTTCATCGGTCGCTTAAGGATCATCGACATTTGGTATACCGATCGAGGCGCCGATATTCGGTCGACTATCTAATCGATGCTGGGGACGGTGGGAACCGCCTGGAACGCAAAATTGTATCTCGTGTACGCGATGTGGTGTATGGCAGGCGGTGGGGCTAAAAATATATGTGTGTTATCCCTGCCCTTATTGTGCTGGTATCGTGTGGCGGGACCATTGGAGGGTCCAGAATTCCTAAGCTCCTTCTTCATCTGGGTCTAGGTATATTACGGGGATGACGTTTTCCTACAAAGGCATCTGGGTCTGCGATATATTTTGCAGCACATCAGAGGGTTATTTGCGTTCCTATTCTTTCAAAAAGACATTAATGTTTTTAAAATGAGTATGAAATGTCGGCATCTTGCAATCACTGTGCAAGTCGGCATTTTGATAAAACTCTGCTCCGACGTCATAAAATTTGTTTTGCACCACATGTAGTTGATTTACGTGTTGGGAGGATATGGGCAAAGATTGGCAAGCATATGTCATTATCAGCGTATGCAAATCTTTATATAATAAAAGTTTGTATTAGAGGCATTTGCTATTTGTGTTGGTAGATAGTAGAGACTATGCGAGACATACCATATTACTGTCAAAGTAACACCTAAATATTTGGCTTTTTCTCCCAGGGGATCGGTTTTCTCGTAGAGTTTCAATTGCCCGAGTGTTTGTACATCGAGCATTGTGTGCGGTTTTTGGAACGGACGTGTGGTGGGACGAGTAAGGTCAGCTCTGACAGAAGACCGATTAAAGTATATTGCTACACTTTTCGGGATTCATCAATCCTCCATTTGCGAAACCAATCGCCTGGCTATTATTGCATTGGGTATACTGGTGATAAGGGATGGTGGGGAAGAGGAGTAATAGAGGGCGGTTAACATCAAAGCTTTAGAATATCGTATATAGCGTGAATAACAGAGGAAAGAAGAGCCTTGTGGCTCGCCCGCTAGCAGGGGCGTCTGGTTGAGAGGTCCCATCTACTGGAATATCGAAAAGAGCGATTCGAAGGTAGGCTCGTATGGTGCAGCAAAGCCTGTCGGCACTTGAAAGAGTACAACTTGTAGAGAAGCCGTTGTGACTTATCAAATGCCTTGCGACATCGAATAGAACAGCCCCATGTAATGGACCTAGGCCCTAACTTTGTTTGTTTGGCCCGTCAGGAATGTATCTGTGAGGCGCTAAACCTGGTCGGAGCAGGGGTGTTCAGGATGGAACCCGGAATTGACTCGTCTGGTGGAGGCCATTAAAAACGTAATCCTTTAACCTCGACAAGATTATGCGTTGAATATTGTATAGCCTACCCGGAGTAAGTCTAATTCTAACATAAGAAGGTCCATGACGACCTGACCGCGGTGGTGAAGCGGATAACTTGAGATAGATATCGCCTTTACGGACTCGATATCTACCTCTTTAGGGATACCACGGTAACTCACGTAATTTACGGTCCTCAGAACGCGTATGTGTGAAATTGAATGCGGCTATTCCGAGAAAGTGCGAGTTCACGAAAGTCATCTACCATGCTGACGTTTACGCGGGTCCCTAGTCGCGATCCTAAGACACGTCATAGTACTATTTTTAATCATAAATTTATTTACTTGGCCCAGCTCTTTTTCGTGAATGACAACCGACGGCGGGGCTTTGGCCTTACGTTCAGTCGTATAAATGTTCGCGGTTCAGCCCGGTCGGTAGTGAGCCTCGACCTAATTTTAGTACTGGTGAGGGAAAGCGCGGTCTTACAGCGGTAGCGTCTGGTTTAGCGGTGGCGGGGCGTTTTTGCCCTTTAGGGAAACAACGGTTTCGAAAGAAGGAAGAAACCGTTCGTCTATATCTTCGCGAACGCGTTTGTCTACCTGAAAAGGGTCTATATCCATGAATAAGTTCTCCGATTCGAGTCGGAGATATTTTCTAGCCGCAATCTGCTGAGGTAATAATGTCGGTGCAGGGTCATAAGTCCGGCAGTCTAGGTCAGTAATAGTGGGGCGCGGGGCGCGGGCTGCAGGGCGTTAGAAGGTTGCCTTGAAGTTCCTGTACTTGTCTTTATCTCCGCGAATATGTCGGGGCATGTCGTACGCATATATTCATCTAGGAGACGTCCATGTTTTTCTAGGCCTTTGCGGGCGATCCTCCGTCGTGTGTAACAATCTAGTCCTCCCCACAGGTGGGAAGGACTGGTGTGCCTGCTTTTAACATTTGTGAGCACTCTAAGAGCGCTGGTGTGTACCTGCTGCCTCCTATTGCGAAGCAAAAGTAAATAAAGAAAGTAGCATGTAAAGTGTATAAAACATGACTGGAGCCTCGCCTAGAGCACTCACTACTAGACATTAGAGTTGCACGACGACACAGCACTAATTTGCTGGGATACTATTTCCATCGGGACGCACTAAGATACGTCTTTTCCGGGCGGCTGCTCGAAGCGAACTGGCACATGTGGGAATGACTAGATTGTGTAGTTACATACATATATTAGACAACTAACTGTGGACACCAATATATACTTTTAATTAGTACATATGCCGTGTGGCTGGGGCATGATTCAGCTTCCCATTTCCTCCCGGGTGTCAAGAGGCGACTAGGGAAAGTCACTTACAATCCATACTATGAGGCTGACAGATGGCGGTATAACCATCTCACCTTCAGATCCCAAATACGAAACCTAACGGGCAGCAGCGTTCGAGGTGTAAAGGATCTGAAGGGACTGCGGTTGCTAACCGCACGCCAAGCGGCAGCTATGGCAAAATCCTCATGAAGAATGTCAACGACTGCGGCTCCAGTCCGCAGCCCCACTTCCTGGCTACGGTGAGCGGCCTCGGTAACGGTGGAGCAGGGGTGCTAAGAATCCCGGTGGGATTCGGCTACACTCAACGACGACTGGACCTGTCACTTCAACGCACGGACATTGAGGACCAACGTGAGGATGACAGAGCTGGAAGAAGAGGTAAACAGGCTGCGTTGGGATATCATAGGATTATCTGAAGTCCGAAGGAGGGGGACGATAATCGCGATCCGGCAACCTGTTTTTCCACCGAGAGGTGATCAACTATCCCAAGGAGGTGTCGGATTTATCGTCCGCAAGTCTCTCATTAACAACATTGTTAAAATCGAAAGTGTGTCGTCAAGGGCCGCATACCTTATACTCAGAATATCAAACGATATTCGTTGAAGGTCTCTGGTATATGCACCGACACACACATCGACACACTCTGATGAGGAGGTCGAGGCAATTATGAGGATATTCACCCATACATTCCTCCAAAACTCAATACATGGTGTTGATGGGAGACTTTAATGCAAAACTAGGAAAAGGAAAGAAGATGAGCTGAGTAGGCAATTTTGGAATAGGGCAACGGAACGCAAGGGCAACAGCTGGCTGACTTTATGGAGAGGAAGGACTATATATGATGAACTCCTTCTTCAAAAGCAGCCCACAGAAAGTGGGACCTGGATAGCCCGATGGTTCTGTAAAAAACGAGATTGACTTTATCATGACGACCAAACGTCAAATATTCAATGATGTCTCTGTGATCGCAAGGTTTAAAACCGGCAGCGATCACCGACAAGAGGCACATTGAATCTTAACATAACGAAAATCACGTCTGATAAAGTCCACGCTTCGTCGTCTCGTGCCCATATTCAATGCCCATAGCTTTCAGCTCGAACTTAGCAATCGCTTCCGAAACCCTAGACAAGTGCAACACTGAGCTCGTGGAAACTGTTCATGGTGTGGGTTGGGTTTTATAAAACACACCGCAGAACTGGAACCCAAAACTCTCTGATGCCACTCTTAACCTTCTGGATACAAGACGGAAGATGCGGCTACAGTCTTCTTCTGATAAGTCAGATTATAGGCAGCTTAATAGACAGATCTCCAAGTATATGCGCGGACTTGCGTAACATTACATCTCGTATTAAAGAAGCAATAGAAAGGAACCAAGGTTCTAAAGTCCTCGCCAGAGATCTGTCTATCGAAAGTCAGTTGACTAAGTTGAAGACCGATAATGGGGCCGTCATCTCCAGTGGTCGGAGGTTTTGAGTGAGATTGAGAAAGGTTCTATGGACAGTTGTACACATCGTCGTCGGAGCCGCTTACTGAAGCGAGTGACGACCAAAACAAAACTCACCCGGCACAACTCCGAAGATATCCGGACGTCAGTCTGAGCGAAATACGAATGGCTCTGAACAACTTAAGAACGCAAAGCGCCTGGTGAGGACGGAATTACAGCAGAGCTTCTGAAAGCAGGTGGAGAACCGGTACATGTCCTTCAGAGACTCTTAATTTCGTCCTCACAGGCTGGTGATACGCCAGAAGCGTGGAGCAGAAGCTTAGTGGTATTGTTTTCAAGAAAGGCGATAAGAGCCTCTTGAAAAACTATAACCGATTTCCTTCTGAGCCGTGTTTATATTCTGTTCTCGAAGTCATCTTGAATCTCTCGCTTCCAGATCAGACGACTTCCAGCCACCGAACTACTGGATTCGAAAAGGATTTAGTACCATAGACCACATATTTACGCTGCGGCAGATTATACAGAAGACTGAGGAGTATAATTTGCCTTTATGCTGGCTTTGTGGACATGGAAAGCCTTTGATTCTGTCGAAATTTGGGCTGTGCTGCAGGCCCTTCAGCCAAATTGACGTCGGTATATCGAGGTGCTGAGGTGTTTGTACATAAAGCAACGATGTCCGTCCGACACAATCCAGTGTACGAAGCCTCCAATTGCAGAAGGGTGTAAGACTGGGTGATGTGATGGTGATATATCCCCGAAACTCTTTACCGCTGCATTGAAGACGTTCAAACTTTTGGTTGGAAAGGACGAGTATAAACTATCGATGGCGAGTACATCACCACCTTAGATTTGCCGACGACATAGTCATAATGGCGAGTCGCTGAGGACCTCAACGCTATGCTCAATGACCTCAACAGTGTTTCCCAACACGTGGGCCTTAGGATGAACATGGAGAAGACGAAAGTCATGTCTAACGTTCATGTCATGCCTCGCCGGTGGTTATTGGGACGCTGTTCTCGAAGTTGTTGACCAATATATTTACCTGGGACAAGTAGTCCGGTTGGTAAGTCCAACTTCGACGCAGAGGGTCAATCGACGATCCAACTCGGATGGGCGGCTTTCGGAAGCTCAGACGTATCCTCTTGTCCGATATCCTCAATGCCTAAAAACTAAGGTCTTCAACCAGCGTGTTGCCAGTGATGACCTACGGAACTGAGACGTGGTCCTTCACTGCTGGCCGTATGAGAAGCTCCAAGTCACTCAGCGAGCTATGGAGCGGGCAATCTCGGAATTTCTCTGCGTGATAGAGTGCGTAATACAGACATCCGCAGCAGAACGATGGTGACCGACATAGCTCGCAAAGTGAGCAAGCTAAAGTGGCAATGGGCCGGCCATTTAGCTCGTAGAGCCGATAACCGATGGGGAAAAAGGTTCTCGAGTGGCAGCCTCGTACTGGCCATCGCAGAGTGGCGACCTCACGAGATGGAGTGACGACCTGTGCAAGTGTGCGGGAAGTCGGTGGATGCAGGTGGCACAGGATCGCACTTCTTGGCGGCTCATGGAGGGCCTATGTCCAGCAGTGGACTTTCATAGGCTGATATGATGATCATTATTACCCACCATCCATTCAATATTCGTTCGAGAAATTACTTTACACTGCCGATCCAATACATGTATCATTTTACTTTTAATTATCAGGTCAAGTTGCTTCACCAACTACGTTACAATATTGGAACACAGTTATAAGATTAAAACTAGGACTGTGTCGATTACAATCAATCAAACCAAAGTGATTTGATCGAAACCCATACGCGAGTAAGCAGGTGCCGGATTACGAAAAATCGATTGTTTTTAACCCACACTCCACGTCAAGAAAAAAGTATGCAGTTAAAATAACCGTATCAACGTCAAAAGTACCGAGAATCCGCAACTTTTTCTTGTACTTTTCATGCCGAAAGAAAGAGACAGACTGTGTGATCGGGTGCCCGATGCGCGCGCAAGTTGCGCGTGTGTTGAGGCTAGCGCACATTTGAACTAATTTTAATAGCGTGTCGTGGTAATCAATAATACACAGTTATAATTGCGATATATAATTTGGTTATAACGTAGTGTTTTCTGTAATTTTTGTTTACAATTGTCGTAAAATTCAGAATTAGGTGAATTGATAATATTTATGCATTATCTTAATAAATTCTTAAATAGATAAAATTATTATAAATATTATATTGTATGATTTTACGTAAAAAAAATCAATTTGGAGCCTATGTATGCGTTTTTAAAATGATGTCCTAGCTAATGTGTCCCGACACGAACCCCTGCACGTGAATTACAATAACACCAGCGATCGTTGACTAGCACAAAGAAACTGAATGCCACACACGATCGACGACCTGCTAGACAATCGAATGTTTGTGATTTGATTGTCTAGCTGACGGGCTATGATCGACCCGGATTGCAAGAAATGATCGACTGCCACAGCCCTAATTAAAACAACCACCAGTTATTAAGCAGTCTTCAATGGTGTTACTTGTTTCGTTTCTGGCTCTATCTATGCTAGCTACGGAGCTGATGACCTTCCAAGTATCGAAAGAAAAACAAATATTACACAAACCACATGTAAAAAATGTAGCGAGCCATGTGACGAGCGGTGTCACATTGACCTACATTTTTTTTACGAGAAAACTAATAAGATTTATTTTATTATTCTTCACAACAAACTGAACGACTCCAATTTGTCTTGTTAAGCTGAATTAGATATATTGGTCAGAACTGTGACAATGCTTTCTATCATTATATATAAATGTAAGACTTGCGTCGAAGATTACTTAAATAAGATTCAGGATCACTTAGTCTTACGTAATACTTTAAAAATCTTTTAATTTTAAAATCTTATTAGATTTATTGTACACTTAGCTTGTTTTACTAACAAAATGCTGGAAGCATTCAACAACTAACAAAATTTCTTATTTTTGTAACCTTCTCTCAAATAACTTTCATTAATTAATGAAAATATGTGTAATGAAGCCTAATTTACACATTTAGACAAGTAATTGAGAAGAAGATTTAGGTAAAAAGTTGATTCACTGAAGATATTAGAACTGCTTTAAAGTTCCCAGTCTCCTTAGATCTAATGACTATCGTTTGTGTTGAGAGCACAACAATACGTTGATTTTGTTGAATCTTACGATACGTTAAAATTTTAATTAAGATACTTATGGCAAATTATTTACACTCATTAGCATATTGACATAATAAGTAAGATTGTATAGGAGACCTTTTAATTTGGCTGTTTGCCAAGTGTGCAACAAGTTGATGATGTTTATTGTTGAATACAGCCTCAAGCTAACTAGAGACATTTTATAATCTGACTCTATATTACCTTTATTCGAGTGATACAATAAGGAGTTTTGATACGAAGGTGTATGTTTTATCAAATTGTTCACGTTTGATCTTAAATAATGAGATAGCTCAGTCAAATGGAGTAAAGTGTGGTCTTATGTTTTGTTTCACGCTTGGTAACTAAAGCATCTTTGTATATACTATACGTAATTAATAATAAATAGCAGCAAATGATCGTTACACATAAAATGATTCGACAATAATTAAGAAAATATAGCAAATGACAATGATAAAACACATAGTCTAAGTGCATTAATCAGAAACCTCCATAATATTATAGTAACTATCTAATCGACTGTAGAAACGATTTTAAAAACGAAAACATACAGCACGTTACGCCGAAGCAATAAAAATAACTCTCGTGTAAAAAACATTTTTATGTGAAATATTTTTTCATTAAATAAGATATAAAATTTTAGCTTTTAGTTTGGATTGACATTAGACTTTGTTTGAATCATTTTCGAATTTTATCAGTGTTTAAAATAGAATTGTATAAATTTGATATTTCCTATAAACTGTTCTGTTTGGTTTTATTATGTCGTCAAAACAATGTTTTTATAAATAATAACATATGCGAAGTAATATTTCTTGGGAAAGGATATCACGCTCTACACGAATCATATGGCTCGGTGATTTTAGCTTTTGACGCTACCGCTAGTATCCATAAAGTGATTGTTTTAAAAGTGTTCAATGTATCCAAGTGTTTCATGTGAAGCCTTTAAGAAGATGATTTTAGGTTATTCCCGAAGCACGATTTGATGTCCGGACATCGGTAAACTATACATTTAAATTGTACTTAGACATACTTTATTACCAACTTCTCTGTTACATAATTATTTATTTTGTATACGCGAATACTATACATTATTAAATAAAATGACAATACATTTTAATAAGATAAAAATAAACCAAAAAAATGCTAAATGGAAAATAAAAAATGTATCATAGATAGTACTGTGCAAACAATACGAATTATTTTACAGTACGAAAGAATATGCTTTTAAATTTTTTCATATATAAATCATATTTTTCATGTTCAGTACAAACATATCTCAACAGTATATGGTCGTAATATATCTATTCAAAACAAGTAACGGAAAATTTTGTACCAGAATGTTTGCCAAGATCCAATGCTATTTGTTTTTCAAAATTCCTAAAGACACTTCTAAGTTTCAATTTACGTCGAAACTCTTGTCCACATGGGAGTACACGTAAACACTTAAATTTATTTCAGTTGCTCCCTCGTTTGGGCTTGGTACTTTGTTGAAAGTAGGCGGCCGTTTTAAGTGAAACATTTTCTGGCTGTAAATTTACGTATAGGGATGTAATGTGAGATTTCTAAATGCAAGCATTTATTGTAGGATTTTTTTTTACATATCACAACTTTTTTAGAGGATTCAAATATCTCAGTTGCATATATTGAAATCCTCTACTACATACATATCCATACTAGTACGTGATAGAATAGACACTAACTGGATATCCTATATTATAGCCTCTGTATTAATAATATAATTTAGAAAGCTAATTACAAAATTAACATGTCTCTGCCAATAGCAACTAAATATCTATGACATATTAGAAACATATTTTTCTTCACCATCATATCATTTACCACTTGCTTTTGCAACTCTAATAGCCTTAAGAGTTGACCTGTACAGCAGTTTAAATTTAATAATTTTTTATGAACATTAAAAACACACACACATTAAAAAGTTTTGGGTGATTCAGATAACATTTTGCATATGGATATTAAAATCGTATAAACTAAAAAAATAAAGTGGTTTCTTATGTTCACTTTTATATATATTTTAACGTCTTTGATTAACAAACAACTAATACACGGTCTGTTAGCAAGCTAAACATGTTTTTAAAAGGTTAAGTTAACTTGACTTTACAGCGCAGTTCAAAGTGAGATAACTTTATAAAACTTCAAATTAAGAGGCTGTTAAAAGTTGTTAATTTAACAGCCATTTACTGTCTGGAGCATACAGCTTCTGGAAAAAAAAATATACTGTACAAAACTTGGTAAAAATTCAATGAAGATATAGTATATAGTAATGAAGATAAATTATAAAATATATTATACTCCATTTCAAATCTCTATCTATTAATAAGATGGTATTTCCTCTTAAGTTTGCTGCTATCTTTTTTTGTATATAACACCATAATACATATTTAAATTTAATGAAACTTAAATCTTCATACCGAAAATCGAAAGCATTAACTTGAGCTGTACAGATGCAAACACAGACTTTTACTATGCCCCATAACTGTGAGTAATATCGAAGTGGTACGTAGATACTAATAATGAGATACATCAATTTCTCAGTATTGTTGTAACGGGCATTCAACAAGGTATAGTACCAAAAGATATTAGCATACCGAGAAATTAATGTATCTCCTACCATCTTAGTATCTACGTACCACTTCATTGTTACCTATACCTTGTTAAATACGCATTCTTGTAATGGGCATTCAACAAGGTATAGTACCAAATCCTACTACTCGGTATTACAAGTTATTTTAATTAGTTTTAAATAATACATAACATCATCATCATCAGCCTGTAAGTACACTGCTGGACATAAGGCCTCTCCTAATACACCCTATCCATTAGAGGGTTTTCTGGACCGTATCCCCACGCTGGTCCAATGCGGGTTGGTGGGTGGACTGACTTTTACATGCCCATCCGACGCACTGGATCATCTTACTTTCAGACAATTGGGTGATCGGCCCTCAAACGGCGACCTCCGGTTTCTAAGCCACACACCTATACCACTAGGCTACGGTATTTAATAAACCTATTTATATTTAATGTTAAGTAATTATGTTGATATACAATAAACCACCTACGTCAAAAAGTAAATATCCAATTGTAGCAGACCTACTTTCTTGTCGGGTAATAGTAATGAGAAGCAGACATGCAATTTAACTGCATTATCTGTAATCTATGAAATTATGGTTGTCTTCAAAAGATTACTGCAGAAATTATTTTGATGCATTAAAATGTTTAAATAAATATTTTTGTACATTCGATCATTTGTATTATTAAAACTACCCTGAAATTATCTTATTAAGTGTATTCTTCAGAAATATGCTTTATTTAGCTAAGGCATTTGGACATCGACTCAATGTGAAATTGGAATTAGTATTGTTCACTCAATGATAATGTTACAAATATACCCAAAAGTTAGAATAAACCCGTGCCTATGTTTGCATTTCTATTCAAGTATCTTAATCTACAATTCTAATTCAACGACGTTATTTGAATAGGAAACATGTTAATTTATATCTAAATATACCTTTGAACTTTATTTCTTCTAAATATTTATTAATTTAATTATTATATGTAAGAATTGGAATCGCGAAGTAGAATTGGAAAATTCTTATAACAATACCGAAAATCAACAAAAGATATCGTTGTAATGTACTTTCGAAAAAATTATATGTTTGATGTTTTTATATTTTTTTGTATCTGTGTCTCTGCGGAAAAGCACTTTAATTACGCTTCACTCTTGACCATCAAATGAATGTCATTTTATGATATAGTAAAGGAAGAAGGTTTCTAACTCCAGGAATTTTATTTGCTATTTTTTCCCCGTAAGCGTCTGTTAATTCTCTTAGTCTCCGTATTTTTTATGATTGTATTTTAAATCAATTTCAGACAGTAATGTAAAACAATTTTAAGTACGTTTTAGGTTTAAGTCGGTGTTAGCATCAAAATAATTTTTATAAAATATAACTCAACTCATGGTGAGTTTCATCACATCAGGTAACCGGAAGTGAAGCAAAGAGGTAACAGATGTCAAATTATGACAAATCAACGAATTTTAAAATTGAAACGGTATCAAAATCCACCGCAATAATAGATTCCAATTAACTAACGCTAACCATGTCGTATCAATCAAACGTGAAATGTAAATAACAAGAAGAATTTTACCGCTGAAATCTCTGATTATTTAAAGTGTCGCAAACTCGGTTCCTCATTGTTACAATGCTATTAGTTTTAAATAAAATAAGCCTCAGAACTATTGCATCTGCGGAGCGTTCTAAACTTTCTGATGCAGTGACTAACTCACTTAGATTTAGTTTGTTCTATATCACCTGTGCAGATTCTATCGACAAACTTCATGTATGTCAGTTTAATATTATTATACATATAATACAGTGTTATCAAAACTGACATTAAAAATAAATCATATGTTTGTCAACGTCAACTAGACAACGTAATAATTTGGCTTTTGCGTAATATTTTTTAAAATGATCTTAGATTTTTACACGTGGAAGTTGTATGTATTCAGTTTTATAATATAACACAAAGATGTTTCTCCGCATGATTGGAACGTACGACCGCTGATTAATAAAAAAGCACAAATACCACTTAAACAAGGAAGCTGTTCTTTTATATCTATACTATCATATGTGACGTATAACATATTTAATTACATCTTACAATTATGTACACAACAAACGTTATTTCTAAGTCTCGTATGTTCCTTGCCACTAGGACTGGTTTTTATTAAACATTTTACCCATTATTGAATTTTCTAGGTGCAATACACTTTTAAAGACTATTAAAAAATGAAAATAAATATACTTTAGGTTATTAGTAAAAGGTTTCCCCTAAGTCATATAACAATTATAATGATTGTTGGTAATGCATACTTTAATTAATCAGTACAGAGTATACCTTTCTTTGCCGTACTGGTTAGCAACGTAACGTGAGTTGTAAACTCCTAATGCAATCTATTCAATCATATTTGGGCATAACGTGAATAACCTCGTTTCAATTTTTAATTCTTGATGACATTAAACATAAATGTAACCACTGATAACAGAGTTTTATCTTTTTTTAACTAGTAATACACAATCAAGTCTAGTCCTTTTAATCTATATAAATAATTTAAATATACATGTCACTTCGGTCATGTTCTGTGAGCTAACAGAGTCGTTCATGCACAGGAACTTGCGATTACTGACATGTACGTGAGTCTTGCAACTGGGTCACCTATGTGAACCGTAAAAATGTTTTCACTGGAGGGTGAGAAGGATAACAACGTGGCAAGTTATGTCTAAGCTATGCTCATTCCAAAATCTTAACTTTTTTACCATGTAAGGGGGCAGCAAGGATATGTGGGAGCCCCACATATCCTGCTGCCAGACAAATGGAGCTGCCAGTATACCCTTATATCTTCGGAACCCAAGCCAACCTCACTGCCCAAGCCAACAACCTGCACTTGGTGCACCCTGCCGAACCACGGACAAGGCTCTAGCGAACAGCCCACTAACCAGCATTGGACCAGTGTGGTGGAATACGGTCCAAAACCCCCCAATGGTGGGACGAAAAACGCCCCAGTTCCCAGTAGCATTGCTATTCCTTCTCAAGGTGGTGGCCACGGTAACGGCAGGGTGGGGGGTGCTAAGAATCTCGGGGAGTATGTGGGCCGCCAAAACCAACTAACCATCGCAACATACAATGCACGCATGCTACGGCTGGATTCTCATTTGGCCCAACTGGAAAAGGAGCTGAGGTGCATAAGATGGCACGTTTTGGGATTGAGTGAAGTCCGTAGACAGAGCGAGGATACTCTACCCTAGAATTGGGCCATCTTCTTTCTTGTCAATAAATCCCTCACTGATGCTTGAAGGTTGAAAACTTTTATAGCCGGTTAAACGCATCACAGTCGGCACACCAGAATAGCCGAAGATCGGAAGCGGTGGCGTGCATTAGGGGAGGCCTATGTCCAGCGGTGGACTAACGCAGGTTGATGATGAGATAAATATATGTCAGCATTTTAGTATGTTAGCAAAAACTTGTTTTCTTTTTACAAAACATTTGCATTTTATTTCGTGTAAGTGATTTCCCTTACATTAGGTGAAACCTCTACTCGTTATGACGCTAAGCATTTAATCTGTGATAGTGTTCGGTAGCCTAATAAAAATTATAATTACTTATTCAAAAAGTTTAATAATATCTAGGAATGATGTAACATACAATTATTTATTGTTTTAATACAGCAACATATTCAATAACATACATATAAAAATTAAAATAATAAAGTTAATTGTTAAATCTTAAATGCAATAACATGATTTTATTGTTAGTAATTATTATATTACCATACATCAAAATATTATACTGTAAAATAATATAGTACTTTTAATAATTTAGTTATTAAATACACAAAAATTTGCGTAGATTTAAAGAGTATATAAAATATACACATGACGCTCCGGCCATGTCCGCTGAGCTCACAGGGTCGTTAATGCACAGGAACTTGCAATCACTGACACGTACGTGAGTTTTGCAACTGGGTCACCTACGTGAACCGTAAAGCTGTTTTTACTGGAAAAGTGAGAGTGGTAAAAACGAAACATTTCGAAATTATGAGCATTTTGAGAATCGTAAATTTTTCACTAACTCCATTCCCTACAGATTAAGGAGAACCCATTTGTCGTGATATATGTTCGTTTCTCTTCACACACTTATTCATGCCTTACATACCGGCGCCTCACTGTTATTTCTTATTCTTCTTGAATTTATGATCTAAATTTTAAGTTGAAGGGTTTATTTCAGAAGACAATCGCATTCATTAATAATAATCGTTACATAAATGAGAAAATCAGATAATTTTTGGTCATGTTTAAAAGATACGTAAAGGTACATTTATGATGATGATGAACTCGTAAAATTTAATTAAGAACACAATTTTAGTTCTTGAGTCCTTTCCGAAATTACCCTGTTACGCAGAATCTCGACGCAAATATCAACATGGATAAATATTGTTTTTGTTGATTACTTATTTTTCGTGGGAAGGAAATTATACTGTTTCTAAAGCACATGAATGGTAGAAGAATAACAACACATATTGTATTATTAAGCTAATAGAAAATAGGAATGAACTTATTGTTAATTACTTTTTAAGATATTTAAAAAATTGTGAATCTTAAATTAAAACATTGCTATACGTACGTAATGCTAGTACAAAATACTTCGACACTAAAGTCTTGAAGTACAATGCTTTAAAAACACTTGTACACTAATGTACTGTTTAAAGCATTTACGAGGGGCTCACTCGTCCTTGAGCATTAGCAGGCCCTCCTTCATTTTGACGGCGATTTACTTTTATAGCGTATGTACCATCTCAAAAATCAAATTTGTTTTAAAATCTGTTATTTTGATTGTTCGTTATTTCAAATATATGTTATTAAATAATAACTTACCCAAACAAGTGAAATTTAACCAAAAAATATAACCGACCTCAAACAGCGTATAAACTACTTTAGGCAATATTAGCAGGTAATAATGAATTTTCTGTACGAAATAGCAGCGTGATTTCTGCCACCGCATTTTAAACCTCTGATATCTTTTAAAGTGTTAATTTAATCAAAATGTGGTCATGTCATGAAAAGTTAAAAGTTGGATTCAATTAGAAATATTTACTGCTACGAATTTGCGAACAAATCACACTTAGTCATAGGAAGACTAACCACTTAGTATTTTAAGGAAATGTGCTTCGAGAGTATTTAAGCAAATTTTTCAACTCCAAAATTTTGTTGATACGTGTAGTCCAAATTGTAATTTCTATTAGACTTGAAATGATTCTAGGGCTAACTTTTTACATGCTTCCCAGGAGCTATCATTCCATATGTAAATACTATGAAAGTAAGAAAAAATTTTCTACCTCTGATTCATTCCTAGTATTCTTATTGAATACTGTATTCAAATTCTTTTATTTTGGTGTTTACTTAGCATTCTTACTTTTTCTTTGCATTCTAGCTTTTTTTGCATTCTTTGATTTAAGATTAGGATAAAGCTAAAAAAACCATCACGATTATTTAGCATACATAGCTGGCCATTGTAGAGTTATTTGATTGACTCAATGTTAAAATTTACTATTATTTTCATAAATTACCATGTCCGTCCTCATATATAAAGGAAAAGTATGTATAGCCTGTAATTAATAATATATATTGAAGTAAAGGAACAATTCTCATAAATATGTTAATAATTATGTATTTTGGTTATAATTTTTTTATAATGTACAGTAAATCTTTGAGTGATCGGAGTCAAGCTATTAAGCATTTTAAGATAATTTATTAAATACGTACTGTGATTTATTATTAAATTTGTGGCCAATAAACATCTATCAAAAAAGGTGTGTATTTATTTCCGGGAACGTGTAGCCAATTTATTTTAGGTTAGATTCGGAGCGAGCCTCGTAACGCATAACCGAATAATTGGAATTGAGTTTGGAGCTGAATCAAAAGTGTCTTTGATGTTGGAGCGTTCACGTGAATGAGATGATTTTTTATGAGATTACACTATAGCGTAGCAAATTTTTAATTAAAAAATTCCAAAAAATAAGAAGAAAAAACTTATAATGTAAGCTAACTTTTATTAGAGATAAATAGATTAACATAATTATTTACGTTTTCACAAAGTCAGCTGATTAAATATTGCTATTTAATCAGGTAACTTTGCTAAAGAATACACGATTTTTAAACACAAGAAATTATATTAAACCCTATTAATTTCACAGCGCTTCATAAAGCGACTGTTTGTTATGATATACAAAGAGCACGTAATCAATATAGTGTACGAGTAAGATAATAAAGTGTAATTTTGAAAGACAAAGAACATTGAACTACGTAAGTAATAAAGAGTTGTTAGTAACACAAATACAAGTGCAGTAGGTAAGTTAATAAAGGCAGTGAGGTACGTGCCGCGTAAAAGTAAAAAGTACATACTGTACGATGTTTCCATTAGGAAGAAGAATGAGAAGGATATATATATGATTACCTGGTTTCTTTTTGGTCTTTAGTTATATAAATTCATCGCCTTTCAAAAAAAAACGGATAAATGATGCGTAAATTTGTGATAAAGCATGAACTTTTATGTTTCTATTCCAAATGTAATTCAGCTAATACTATGTTCTATGTTAAGCTAATAATAACAATTATAAATATTATTATTTTTATGTTTATTGATATAACGTGTTCTCAGTGCTTTAACGTAATAAAATCATCACAGTATGAGTCTTCAAGGTCCATAGCTGAATATATCCTTGTGTATTTGTATACCCATCCAGTGACTTACTACAAATTGAAATAAACGTAATAATAAATTACTGAATTTCTTTGTGACTTATAGTTTGTAATTTGTTATATAAAAACAAGTCTAAAAAAAATATTTTCTGTATGTACTAAAATTTATCTTTACTGTGATAACTTAATTAGTTCTTTAAAAATAGTTGACTCTTAGCGTTAAGAGTGTATTAATTGAATGTAATAACTTTATCACAGTTTTTATTAAATAATGGTTTATATATTTCAATTATCTGATTACACGTTAACAGAACTTTTTGATATTACTGCTGTGCTTATGATCGATTAAGAAATTTGTGAATGGTTTAAAATAACTATTCGAATAACCGAATAGACGTTTAATAGATATTATATTTCGGAACCAATTTATTGTAATTTATAAAACTTTTCTATACATCATGGCTTTGTAATATTAATGTTGCTAGAGTGTTAATAAAATAAAACATATCTAGCTAATTCTTCCACTTATAACAACATTCCATTTACAGGAGATGTTAAAAAAATGGTAATTGTTTTTTTTTTAGATATAATGGTCAATTTCTAATAAAAGCAGATGATTTTTTTTATATTTCCTCTTTAGGCCAGCTGTATTGAGGCAAGTATAACTTTAAATAGGCTCTATTGTACACTTTCTTTTTGAAATTTGCCATATCCATACAACTCACTATTGACTTCATGGTACCATAAGCGGTATAAAGCTAGATGAGAATAACGATTACACAACCTGCAATGTAGCAATGGAAGTGTTTTGGATAAGCAAGAATATAAGCTGTAACTAACCTGTTGACTCCATATCAAATCCACTAATTTACGGATTTATTACGTTAGTTATATATATTTATTCCTTACGTTTCGGACTCTTTCCAGCATCCATGATCACGGGCAGACTAAGGTGGTGTACGTCTATCTCGATGTCTTTGGAATAAAAAGAGTCCGAAGCGTCGGGAATAAATATATATACCTTACGCGAAAAATCGGTAAATTAGTGTATTTGATATGTATAATAATCACGTAAATAAAAGAAATGATTCTATTGACTCCATTTAATATAAAAGCAACCTTTTGCGTTAATATAAACTACATGACAATAACTTGCTTAATCCATAAGTATATTTATTGTTATTACCATATACCTGCAAAATTTTCAACTGAACTCGTAAATTAACCTTACTTTTATCTGTGTACAGTATAATCTGTAATAAATCTTTTACCAACCATAAAATATACACAATGTTTTGTGTAAAGTTAATTTTATTTCAATATATTTACACATATTTGGTCACATCTGAAAGCAAGTCTAGTGTCTGGGTAGTCAAATTATGATGCTCGACGGGCAATTCTGCAAATTGTGGCTAAATAAAACAAACTTAAAAAAGTTTAATAATGTAATTATTATTATGTAATACTTTAAAAATAATAATATGAGTAATGAAGAATATGAACGAAAAGAAAAATGTTTTTATATGAAAAAAAAGACATTTGACAATAGCGTGATCGGCACAATTAATGAGCCCTGTTTAGTAAAATTGCAATACATGCAAATTAATACTAAACTAATTTCAAATCTAATTTCAACATTAAACTGGTGTGGTCGTAATCTAATTACAAGAAAACTAAATTGTGACTACTTTTGGGATGAATTATGAAATGAATATATAAAGAATGATGATATGTTTAATCACCTTGTTTGCAAAAACTATTGGACAAAGCGAGTTACCTCAGCGACATCTTTATTTGACTTTGGACAGGTATTGATGAACTTTAATTGTTTATAATATAAAATGAACAAATGTATGTAAATATTTAAAGTTATTCGCCTCTTGGAGACATACAGGTCAATATCATTATTACATTCAAATACAAATTGTAGTTTAAAATACTTAATTCATTCTATTAGATCTTGTAAGGATACATTGATCTAATGATATTTTTAACGTTATGATATATATTCTTTCGTCGTTGAAAAACAGAGGCCCTAAACGCATACACATTTTCCTTGAAAACAAAATAAACAGAGAGACCTAAGCTAGTTGCCCTGTCAGGCGTCAAAGGCCTTACAAAATATACTTAAAGCTCTTTTGCGCACGGTTTACATGTGAGAAAATTGACTTTCGACCCCGCCTAAGGTAAAGAGAGCTTAGAAAATTTAAGCTAATTTATGTCATACTCTTCGTATAAAAGGTGAAAATATATATACAAGTGGAAATTGTATTTCCACTAATATGTTTCTGTTCAAATTGTTAAAAGTCCTTAAAACAAGTATTGAGCATTAATAATTCTTTCGTTTACACGTACACTACACATAATTGGATAAAATTACTTTTTACGGATTTTATCGCGGATATTATTTTACATTTTAAATTCCCAACGTTTTGAACACTTTCACCGTGGTCACAGGGTAGACCGAAATATCACGCGTCTCATTGCCAGTGCTGAAGCGGGGTTTCCAGAATTTAATTGTTACAATTTTTTTTTGTCTGTACTCCGACCTATGCAAAATTAACTTATTTTATCATTACAGCCAACAGTGGTATTATGCTTGGGTTATAATTTTAATTTATTAATTATTGGCTCCCAAGGTATGATAATTTTTAACATCCCGCGACAGCTATCAGTGTTAGAGGTCGGCAAAAATGTCTTCATGGATAACTGGATCGTTCCTTCGTTCCGTATTACTTCTTTACTCAGCGTCTAAATAGTCCGAAGCGAGATTATTCTGTATATACACTTCTTCTTTTTTTAGGCAAAATAATATACGTCGAACTAAAATAGCAAATTATGATCTAGCTATGACTCGATTATCCCAGGTATAAATTTTGGTGATGGGTTAAATAATAAAGATCATGGAAGCAGGTAAGTCAGCCAAGCGCCAGTCAAACAATATGTATGCAGTACGGTACGGGAAAATATAAAGGCACAGCTTGTTAGAAAGTCACACTGCCTGAAGCACATAAAAAGACATTTTGATGTATCAATGAACTAAAGCAACATTTCATATTTTTGTCAAAGAATGAAAAAGAATTACCTAGAAAGCCATTACGCTTAATCCAGATGTGGCGTAAAATTTGATAAGTCATTACGAAAATATATCAATTAATGTACATCGTTACAAATTATATGAATCCGTTTATATACTAAGGTCTTCATAAACAATTAAAACTGAGCTAGTGTTAATATAAACTTGAGTAAGACATTCAATTCTTCCACAGTCTAAAACTGAGAAAGCAAAAATAAAACAAAACATGAACAGAATCAACCAGAATATCAAACAGAATAGAATTTTGCCCCCAATATCCATTGCACTTCAGCTCCTCGTTTTTTTTAACATCACGTTACGTAAGTCTGCTCCGTGGTGTAGTGGTGTTGGCCCTTGCTATATAAACCAAAGGTCGTGGGCTGAAATCTTAAGTAGTCCATATACAAATCCATAAAGTCTGCTCCGACGTCTTCAGACTCTAAAAGGCATTAAATTGTTTTGGTTTCAACAAAGCTTACTTTTTATAATGCTTTTCTTAGCTTTATAGCATTTTTTGTCTTTCGAATTTGAGACTTACGATGTGAAAGATAACTATATAATATTGTAAATATATTAAGTTAAAGATACGGATGACGCAGGTCTTTATTCAAGACTGGTTACGATTTGTTTTTAAATCCATTTTAATAGTAATCTACAACAATATCGTGTTACGACGAGAATTATTCAAATTGTAAAATAATGAGTGTTTGTAATAACAAACCAGAACAATAAATTACAATTATAACATAAATTAATTTCTATACGTTAATAAAAGTTATATCTTAATATACTTTTTTTTTACATTAATAAAAGTATCGCAGTACTTATTCAGTTATTTTTGTTTAGGATCTAATAATAAAAGTTGCAGAATTAAAACACAATTTTAGAATCACGCTGAGATTTAATAAGGCAAAGTCGCAAGTCGGTACCCACTGGGATAACATGGTTCTAAAACGTGCTTTGTAGAAATAACAAAGCCGACTAAAGGAGAACGCGGGCAGTGAACAAAAATATAATAGGATCAGGAGGACCGACAAACAAAGTAAAATCGTGCCTCTAACACCCAATGCCGTTCCATTCACAATTGCATTTCAAATAAGCACTTTGTTAGGTAAACTTGTATTCATGTTAACTATGTATTTATCAACAAAGGATGTAGTCAAATTTGTAGAAATAAATTATTTTTAAACTAGTACATTTTAATGACTTAACGTTAAAAAGCGTACATTCTAAGTAATATAGATTACTTAATATAGCAAAATTTCCTCTAAGCCATAATGATAATAAATATTTTGGGCCTCTAACACAAGACCAATGTACCACCATTCTATGGCAACTAGATGACTAATAAATACGTCTTACTTTTATTAGTACATTTATACCTACAACAAACACCCAGTCACAAAAAAAACTATATGTGTTATGGAGCTAAATAAAGCTTTAATTGTTCTTTGGTATAAACTTTTTTTCCTTTAAAGACATTAGAGTCTTTATTGCTTCTGTCGCAGTAACTAAAACATAACGTTCCACTTGTACGTAAGATTTACAGTGTATCGTTTCAAATTTTCATTGTTGTTTTAGTTGGTTAGGACAATTCTGAGGCTCGATCAGTCAATTGTCTGAAAGTAAGATGATCTATGCGTCGGATGGGCATGTAAAGGCAGTCCACCCACCAACCCGCATTGGACCAGCGTGGTGGATATGGTCCAAACCCCTAATGGATAGGGTGTATTAGGGGAGGCCTATGTCCAGCAGTGACTATTAAAGGCTGATGATGATGATGATGATGATGATGAGTATAGATGTTTGTAAATGTCGGTAGGTTATGACTTGTGTAACGTATGGATAAACATATATTTTTCCGTTGTTTTAGAGAGAAATGTACCAAAATAAATTGTATTTGAGCTTGGATTAAAATGGTCGATTACGCAGGATGATTTATATTTAACTGTTATTATGCTACAAGTCATATAATATGATACTTGGGTGGTTGATAAAAGTAATTAAGTGTATTTAAGTTTTTGTGCAATAACAACAAAAATACTGCTTTCTTCGTAATAGAATATTAGCAGATAGAGAATCAGAAATAAAAATAAAAGTATATCTTAATAAGAATCCTTTTAGTGAAATGTTTAGATCAGCATAAAAGGCTTCACGTCGCGTGTCGATGCCACCTTACAACAAGGCAACATAGTAAACGAAATCTTTATTGATACCCTTAAATCGTTTTGCATGTGGCATAAATCTAACAAGTAGGTTTTCTGACTTTGTTGCTGTATGTAACTTATATGTTTAAATTTATTTTTATTGCCTTATGGTAGCGTCTTGTACAAACATAAGCGTACGGGAGAAGACAATAAAATTTATAAAGCTACTTTTAGTTTATTCAAAATCTAAAAAAATATTGTTTTAGTTTTTGACATTTCCAGAGTCTTTATTTTTAAACTGTTACATTTATATTAAAAGTTTTTGCATAGTTACCAATCAAAACGAAAAGTATTTTGAAAGTGCATAATATTCTAACATTGTAACAACTTTTTAATAGCGATTTGCTCACCAATATTCTTATTTGGCAACACGCCAAATACGAACCTATATGATGAAATAGAAAAGAATTTTAAATTAGTAGGATATTAAATTTGTAAATGCATATTTTTTTTCCGACCCATCGGTACCCTCTCAGCGTTTAAATGGTAATGCTAATACTAAAAGCTTGGACCTTTGTGTTCCCATGCATTCTAAAAAATATGCCTGTCATTATATTTTGTCTACTAACAATTACTTATCTTATTTCAAAATATGTATAAAAAAGTAATGAGATATTAATTAAGTTAGCAAAATGTATATATGTATTGTATAGATCATAAGAACATTTAATATTGTTATTATATACTGACTTGCCTAAAATAATCTTTGACAAAAATTTTATATGTTTATACAAGATAATT
>JAGSMT010000977.1:0-24639 GCA_029286875.1 Lamproptera curius | reverse complement strand
CTGGTCCCGCCAAGAACGGAAAACCGTTATTAAGCCGTTTGGCGCGCGAAAATTTTTCCGCAAGAGGTTGAGAGGTTATTTTAGGCCAAGTTTAACCACCAAGGAAAACGCGCGGCAAGCCGCTTTAATGGCTGGCCCTCGCAAGAAAACGGCCCTGTGATTAACCAACTTTTGGTCCCCCTTCGTGCTGTGGCGCTTGGATGCAACAAATTCTAACCGGCCCAAAACACATTGCGGGCGGGAATCAAAGTAAGCCCGGGCCGCATTTCGCCTGGTTAAAAGGGTGATGGTGCCTTGTTGACCCAAATGATTTATGATGGTTTGCGGTCCTTCCCGAAATATATGGGCAAACGCGGAAAATTCGCCCGTAAAAATTAAGCCGCGCCGCCAAGAAATTGTTTGAATCCCAAAAAAAGCGAAGCTGCACAAAAGGGGCTTTAAAAGATGAATTGTTGTACCTAAAGGGCGGAAAGGCGATTATTGGGGAGAATAACCCCCGGTAAACCTTTGAGCAATTAAAGCGCCCTGCCTTTTGATAAAGATGGCAGCGTTACCGCTGGCAATGCATCGGCATTAATGATGGTGCGGCGGCGGTTTTATTAATGAGTGAACAAGAAGGAAAAAGCGAATATTAACCCTTGCCCGCATTGTGTCTTGGCAACAGCGGTGTTGACCAGCACTATGGAACGGCCAATTCCGCAACCAAAAGGCTTTGAGCGCGCCGGTTGGAGCATTGCGATCTTGATTTAATTGAAGCCAATAAGCCTTTGCCGCCCGGTTAAGTGTTTGCAAGGCCTTGGTTTTGTCCCGATAAAGTCAATGTTAATGGCGGCGCATTTCTTTGGCCACCCAATTGGCGCATCTGGCCACGTATTTTAAATACGCTTTATTTGAAATGCAAGCCGGATGCCAAAGGGTTAGCCACCCTTGCATTGGCGGCGGCATGGGTATGCCGTGTGTAGAAAAACCGATTTTGAGCAATCTATTGCTTTCAACATTTTTAAGCGCAAAGGAATTTGAAAAACGCTTTAAAGCCGATTTCGATCTGATCGGATCAGATTGGCGCCCTAACCAATTGTAAACCCTTTTGAATGCCGTTTTTAAAAACCGCTTCCCTTTTCAAAAACTTCTTTAAAACTAAATTAAGCTACAGGGCGCCAAGCGCCTTAAATTATAATACGGTTGAATTTAATAGTTTAAAAAATTTTGTTCAGAAACAGATTAAATTCGGCTTTGTACCGGGAACATGGCCGTTTGTGAATAATTGCCCGCAACCGCATCCTGATGGGCTGCTTAACCCGTGTTTTTCGTTGCTGGTATTGTTTCACGAATAGCAACTTGTTGGGCAACAGGTTGTCTTGGAGGGCTTGCGCCAAGGCTGGTTGGCTGTAATATTTTGGAACAGCAATTCTCGCTGCGCTCTCAGCCTCGGCGGAATAAATTACAAAGCGCGGTGCCCCCTTTTTCCTGTGCAAAGCATAGCAACATTAAGGTGCATCATTAACGGCAAGCTAGGATTACCTCACGACCACGTTTTTCATAAAAGTTGCCACCAGCACCAAGTATAAGCATATTCGATAAGGAACTTTAACCCGCCGTAGAAAAACATCGCTTTTTCAACTTTTATGCCTCCCGCGCAATACTGCATCGCTGCGGCTTGACTCCGGGCATGGCTTTGAATTCATCGGGCGGGTCAACACACCTGGCGCAAATTGCTTGGCGACCAACCACACCACAAATGGTTTTTGGATAATGACTTGAATTAACGGTTCATAACCACCGTACCAACGGCAATCATGCCTCACGGCTTGAACGGTTGGTTCAAAAACTTGCCGCCAGGAAATATGGCGAAAAAACAAGAATTTGCCATTTTTTCGTAAACATCAATTGGCTTTGGGTTTTCCCTTTATAAATCATTGCCAACCCCAAAAGAAGCATAGGATGCCTTAGGAGGAAAACTGTTTCATGTTTAAGAAACCCCTCCCAAAATACCGAAAAAACTGGGTCATCATCCTTTTAACAAATAAAACATTTTAGATCAAACCCAAAGGAATATGTTGGCCCGACGGTAATAAACCTTACACCAATATTTAGGCTTGAAACGGCGGAATTGCACATCAACAGGCACACGACAAAATTATCTTTCCCCAAACAGCTTAAAATTCCCGGGGAAAACCCGGCCCAAGGGCCACATAAAAACTAAAGCCAAACCCTAGGGCCCGAGGTTTTCTAACCCTTATAAACCGGGTTGGCTCAAGGTTTAAATCATTAATTTAAAAAACGAGCCAAAAATTGCGGATTAACGCCCGAATAAGGTACCCGTGCCTTTAGGAATTGAAAAAACGTAAAAACTACCCATGAAAGTCCAGCCGCTCGCTTTTTCCCCCCGGTTCAACAAAATGGGCAAATAGCGGTATCGCCGGTTTAAAGCCGCTATTTAATGCCAGAAAACCCGGCAAATCAATCAGCAACACAAACAAATTTTTCTTCCAATTCAAATTCGGCATCTCCCAGCAATACCCGCACCTTTAGCTTCTTTTCGATTTAAGAAAAGGGAATTGTTTAAGCTTTTATTTCAACAATGCTTTTTATTCGCGCCATATTTTATCCAATTAGCTGAATTAAACTCAATCTCCCCAAAGGCAATGATTTTTTTTGCCCCGGCTAACGATAATTTAAAATTTTGATTGGCTGACCACTAAAATAAGTCTTTTTAAAGGCCCTTTAACAAGATTAATTTTTTTAACTCCCAAAAATAACCGGATAAGCCTGAATATTTTTCCTCATTTAAACGAATTAGAAGCGCATTTCCTGTTTGGATCAGATATCCCCTAATCCCAATTGGACTCGTTTTTGGAAAACCGCTTAATTTTAAAAGTCAATTTGCGATGTTGATACCACCCCAAAAACACCCTAACCATAAAACCAATAAATTTAAGAGAATAAATATTGGTTAATCCTTCATTTTATTTTTTTAAAAATAAAAGCCTCTATAAAACAAGATTTGTAACCACAAAATAAAAAATTCATTTCCTTAAAAGGTTATTATTGGGCCCAATTTCCTTAAACCAAAGTATGGGCAAATCAGTGGGTCTTGGTTGGAAGATTCTAAAATATAATGACCGTTTAGCAATATTTCGCATGCCCCCAAAGTTCAATATTTTGCGCAAAACAAAAAAGGGGTGGGATATTACCGGGATCTTCCATCATAAAGGTCAAAATTCCGGAAAAGGAGTATAAATTGCATCGCCCTCATCCTTTTCACGCAAATATCAATCGTCGGGCCTGGAATAGGATCAAGAACTTCTTTACTGATTGACGCAAGAGCCGCAAAAGTATCAAGACCGCGATAAAAAGGGTTGGCTGGCGATTTTCGAAATGCGGCGCGGCGATATTCCTTTTAGCCATATCCCACCGTCTTCTGCGGCGATGGATGGCCCCCAACTTCGAAATAACCGCCATTGGCTGGCGTTTTAAATTAATTTCCGCGCTCATCAATTTCCGCCCGCCTCTCAAGAATACGATCTTCAGCAATAACCTCATCAGCAAGATTAGATCATTCTAACAACATCGAGAGCGATCACCATGCGTTCCGCATAGCCACCCATCTCGCCGATTTTCGGTTAAATAGCGCAATTTTCCAAAAGAGCGGACAAAGCGTAGGGGATGGGCTTTTCCCCAAAGTATTACCAAAACGGCGGTAATATAATCTTGGGTACGCTGTTCTTTTGGCGGGTAAACATCATTTCCGTACCCCAACTTAACAAGATCACCCAAATGGTTGGTAAATGCGAAACCGCGCCGTTGCATGGGAGTGCGTTACAAAAATGAAATTTTCCCGCAAATCTCATAATTTCTCAACGCCGTTAATGGACGGCCGGCGGCTCATCCATCAAAATAACTTCAGGCGCCACGCAATAGCACGCGCAAAAAGGCGTTGTTGTGACCACCAAAAGACCGTCCTTGGTTCTTGGACTTTTACCCAAAAGCCGGTTTTGATAAGACCCTTTTTCAATTTACGTTCAGCGCTTTTGGAAACCAGAAACGCGGGCCCAAGGGGCAACTTTTCAAAATTGACTTTGGAAATGGATTGGGTTTTGGAAAACCATACCAACACGGGAGAAGTCCCAACATCAAGCTTGGATCAAATATCTTCATTATCAAGGGTTAAAGACCGTAACCGCGCCCTCGATCGTAATTCATACGATTAACAAGAAAAGGTTGATTACCCAACCAATGGCCATCAACAGTGACCATTTTTAGGCACTCAAATTACACCTTGGGGTTTTTTCACCCAAAAACCCATCCTGTCCCGCATTTTGATATTTTCCCTCCTTGGCCTTTCCTTTAAAAAGTTTTTTTGTCGAACCAGATTTTCAAAGGCGAAAGTAAAATTTTTTTTTGATCGCAAATTAAATTTTTTAACCAGCTTAAACTTTCAAAATTGGTTTTGCAATAAACTCTTTAATAAAGGCATTTTTCTTTTTACTTACCGCCGTCATATTTTCGGGGAAAACCGGTTATTCATTAAAATAAAGGCAAGCAAGACATAAACCCCCGACGTTTTAAGCGCCTGGCTTGATACCACATAAACGACGGCAAGAGGGGGATCTAGGTGTATTATTGGGCAACGAAGGCACCATACCAATGGAAAAGGTGGCGAGTTTACCCAAAGCCCGGCATCCAATAATTGTTCCGTCAATACAAAAAACACATGATGGAAAACCATTTGTTTTTGAGCCCCAAACCAATGGCAGCAGTTAGGTGGAACCGCGCGCAAGCCGAACGGGGGGATAACCTTGGCAAGTCAAAAACAAAAAACACCAACAAAGAAGAAGAAGGGACCAGGTATTAATAAAAATGGCAAGGGCCAAGCAAACCAAAAACATGAGGAACGCCAAATTATTGATATTCCTTCAATAAAATTTAAAGGATTCTTTTTGAAATTCTTCCAAATAAATTGCTGCAAAAACGGGTTGAAAACAAAATCAAATCAATAAAATAGCATTTGGGCAACACCGTCCGCCATTTCGGGCAGGGGGATTAAAAAACCCGGGTATTAAGCTTTAAAAAAGGCCCACCTTGGCAATTATTCACCATAACCCTTGATGGTTATTTTGGGTTTGTCACCCCAAAATAATATGGTTTAAAGGGATCATCACGACGTAAGTGTAACCCCAATAAGGTGGATCTTTTGGGGCCCAATTGCATGCCACACCATCAAAACAGCATTGATCGACGAAATTTTGGCATCCCAGGGAAATAACATTTTAGGGGGCCAAAAAGGGATAATTGGCAAAACAAACATTGGGATTGGTTTTGTTATCCCTGGGTCAAAATTGTTTATCCAGAAGACAGGCACCGAAATTGTTTGGGTAAAAACCCGAAACCCCGGGAAAATTGAGCCTATCAAAACAAAAAATAAGACCAATACAACCTAATGCCAGGGTTTAAAGGCGCCGCACCATAACGCCTTTTGAAATGCCGGGGGTTTGGGTGGCCCCCTTGAATCTCACCATTCATATTGTTCTTTTTGGCAAATGAAAGGGCAAAAATTAATAACAAAATGAAAACAACGTGATGCCAAAGGCGAAGGCAACAAGGTTTGGGGAAAAATTAAGTCACCGGTTAATAACGATTTAACCATTTATCCCCAAAGGGGATTAATTGTGATATTAAAAACACCGGCCATACCACAATCATTGTTTACCAAACCAGAGGTTTCCAACAAGCCCAACAATGCCGGCAATCCAAAGGCCGTTTTATTTTCGATTGGTTGCCCCTAAACCATAGGAACCACGCCAAAGTTAACACAAATAATATCACGGACAAAAGACACACAAAGGATAGCATTATCCCCATAAAAACCAGCTGAAACTTTTACATAAAGCCTTGCCCACCGAAGGGGAAATATCCGCAAAAAGGCCCAATGGTTAACCCCAAAATAATAAACTTTTGGAATACCGGAATTTCAAAGGGTTTGATGCCCGCACCTTTTTGGGGCATATTCCGACTTAAAATGCAAAAAAGCCATTGGGGCAAAAACTGAAACAAAAAAAAAGAAACCAAGCAAAATTTAAGACCAAAGGCCTAACATCAGAACCTGGGTGAAAAGGTGGTCCCAAACGGTACCAAAAAGAAATTTAAAGGACCTTGAAAAAGAAATGGTTTGAAAACATGAAAATAAATGGTAAAAATGGGATTTAAATACAAACCCCAAAACCATCACCCTCCCCAAATTGCCGCCGCTTTAACCAAAAGCCAAAGGCAAAAAACCAAGGCAATCAAATGGGAAAGTGCCAACATGTAAATTTAAATTTTGCGACAAAGGTGGCACCAATAATTTTTCCCTCTTTTGAAAAAATTAAAACCTTTTTGGGAAAAAGTGCCCCCTTTTGAAGGACATTGGATAGATTAATCTTAAAAATTCAAAACCTTAAAATTGCAAACAACACCAATTTAAGCTGGTTTTAAATTTATACGGGAAATTTTGGGAGTGCATCCTTTGAAAAATGGAACCGAACCATTCATAAAAAAGGAAAAACAATGAGGCACAACACCAAAAGGCGTCCACCAACCATAATCGGCCTGAATGCAGCTTTTTCGCCACCGTTCAATGAACGGCGCATTGACTAAGAAAATATCCTATGGGTTAAACATAAAACAAAACAACGACCCAAGAATAGCATCCGCCTTTCCCAAAAACCCGGGGAAAACCTTCGCGCCGATTATAATTTTTTATTTCTTTAGCCATTCCTCTTCAAAGGGTTTTGCCACGCCGGTCCGGGGCAGCAACCAACCGGGCGGGAACCATCGGGACCAACCATTTGATCGGAAAGGAAAATTCAACATATTCCAAGCCGGAAAACCCAAAATGGGCTTTCTTAACATAAAGGAACAATGGATGAAAACGGATATTTACCACTGGCTGGGTTTCAACCGAAGACCATAATGTTACCTTCCGATCGGCATTTTTTCAAAATGCAAGAAAAACGCCTAGCCGTTTATTTCGCGATGAGAAAGTTTTGAATAGTCCCATCATATCAACGGCACCCTCTTTACGCACGGCCAGGCGGGCCTTTCATCCTGGCAGCCTTCATGCAAGGACCGCTTTTTACAAACCCAAATTTTTTCTTCAAAAACTTCCGGTCCTTTTCGCCGAATATAAGGAATATCCCAATTGGAAGGTGATTCACTTACCCTCTATTTTTTAACGACCATCAAAAACTTTTGCGCAAGGGCTTTATAAACTCAACTGGCTTTTTCCAATGGACCCAAATATCGGGAAAAAGATACATCTAACCAAGCGACTTTTCCATCAGCAACGCCCATCGATAAGAGAATTCAATTTCATGGAGTGAGCATTGCATTAAAGGGTTTTTCACCAACGCCCGGGCAAATTCCTTATACCGGGAAACCCCAGACAACAGGAGTTTTGAAACGGTAAGGTTTCACCAAATTTTGCAAAATCTTTGCAAAAGGCAAAACCGTTGAGAACCCCACCTAATTTGTCCGGGCGGCGCCCAGCAGAAATAACGAAAATGCCAGCGGCAACGGGATAAAACTGTTCCCATGAACTCCTTTGCTAGGACTTAAATGCCCTGACAAAATTTATGGTTTATTTCCATTTTTAAAAATGTTTGGGTTCCAGCAAGTTTATTCAGTTTTAGACAGGAGTAATTGAAATTCGGGGAAAAAAAAATTTAATAAAAACAATTTGAAACTGACCGTTTTAACCGCCCTTAGATACCCTTTAGGCAAGGGAGCTTTCCACAAAAAAACCTTGCGAAAACATAAAACTTTGAATTGGAAAAATTGAATTTTAGAAAAAATCAATAAATTTTTTTTTTAAGCTTGCAATTAAAAGCGCAAAAATCAAGGACAGCATTGCACCCATTCATCCCAAGTTTTTTCCTGAAATTTTTTAAATTTCTTTTTAATTTTTTGTTTTCCACAATCCCAAAAAAGGCGCAATATCGGGCACCAAATTTAACCTTAAAATTCGGGAGGGACATTAATTTGTAAGAAATCCCAATTAATCAATAAAACCAAAATAAACCCCGCCGAAAGAGGGCCGATGGGCAAATTTTTCAGCGGTTCGTTTTTGGCCTCACCCTGCAATTGAACAACGTTTTTGGTTAAACGGTTAATGCCCAATGGCTCGCCATCAATTAAATAATCGTTGTCGCCGCCACGCACTTCCTCAAATAACGTTGACAAAAAGGCTTCCCAAACATTTGGGCCCAAACATTTCCAGAAAGACAAATTGCGTCATCCTTTTTAATGGAAAACCCCACCCACCATTACCATAAAGGGCCAAAAAAATGCCAAACCCCCCAGCGCAACCCAAAGGGTCTTTTGTAATTAATGGCCCAGATTAAATCGGAAACGTGACAAATATTTTTCAGGGAATTCGCACCAAGCAGGATCCGGGACCACGGTTTTTTGGGGTGGCTTAATATAGGGTGGTGGTATTAATTCATATCGGGGGATCTGACGCCAAACACATCCATTTCCGCCAAACAACCCTTGGTTCCCAAAGGTGAAATGATCCCAACCATCGCGCACGGAACGCCAACCCTTAAACCACCATCGCGCGGGAAAGGCGATCGGGTATAATGAAAAGCTTGGCCTTTTGCGTTCAAGGCAAAGCAAAATGTGATCCCCAATTTAACCGATGGTTTGATCCATTTGGACAGCAATTTTCTTAAACCTACCTTTATAATAATTTCAAAATATGCTATGCATTTTGTTAGTATATCAAGGTAGATTATGACGCAAAAAATGAAATTCAATTAAATGAAGAAAAACGTTATCCCTTATTTTTCTGGAAATTGGGGCTTTTCCAACAAAAAAGCGCAAATTGGTATTGGGCGGGGGGCTTGGAGCCCGGTTGCAATATCTTGCCGCCCCGGGATTGGCACGTTGGCATTTTGGGAAACGACCTTATCCTTACAAATTTACAGGGCAAACTTCATGACAGCGAAAATTGGTGAAGATAATAAAAGGCAAAGCGCACCAAAATTAATCCCATTGGATTATGGATTAACGCCCGCCAAAAGAAATGGGCCCGATTGCAAAGGCTTGATATTGGTTGATGGCTGGATAATTTTCACCCGTTTCTTGGATCTTTGGGGTTGCCATTCCTTTGGTGAGCGGCCAATTTGGCGTTTGATGGCCGTTATTATTTGCCCTAAGGGATAAAACCGCGCTACGACCTTTTTCCCGACCACCAAGGAAAGGCCGGCGCTAGGCGGTGTTTTGGGTGCGCTCCCCCTTGTGGCTTTAAACGAAGTTTAAACGGACGAAATTGGCCCTTTAATTGGCCGTTTACTGCTTTATGATGGCCTTAATGCCCTTTGATCATTTCCTATAAGCAAAAGGTTGATTTTGTTTTTTAAAGACAAAAAGATTATTTTTGGATATAGAGCGTAAAATTTTTACTAAAATGCGTTGATCATCAAAAATCAAGTAAAACCCAAAAATATTAAAAAGTGGCCAAACTGGTTTTTTATGAATGGTTTGTTAAAACCCAAAAATGCCCTCTACAAGGAGAAATTCCCACCCAAACATCTATCCGGGTTTTTGGGATTAATTTTGATATGACCAGCCAGGAGTTTTCCCACCAGGGAAACCATCCATGCCAAAGTTTTTGGGTCGGGGGGGCGCCAATCAAGGGTTGGGCAAGCCTTTGCTGAAAAGGGTGGTTGAGGTGCGGCTTGCGGTTGGATTGGCAGAGCTGGCAATTATGCCCAGCCACTTAAGGCCACCACCTCAATCTTTAGGTTTGCCATTTCAAAGGGAAATGACCGGCATTGTTTAACAATATTAATCAAAATGGTGGGAAAATATATTGTTGTGGTGGCGCAATATCCTCCAATCGATATTGAGATTAAAAGGGTATTAAAACACCAAAGTTTTTAATGATGCGCTTAAGTGCCAAGGATACGGTTTTAAAGCCGCGAAATTGTTAAAAAGGGCGGAATTATCTTATGGATCCAGCCCCCCCCCCAAAAGGAACTTATAACTTCCCTATATGACCCCAATAAGGAAACCGAAAACTTATAGCCCAATTGACCGCATCGGCAAGAAGCGTGATGTTTTTTTGCCGTCCATTTGCCATCATCAAACTTGGTCCCATGGTGTTTGTATTTTCCCAAAACGCGGTTTTTTACCCCCTTTAACGTAACGCATTGATGTTGCCGCAGGCGATAGTTTTAATGGGCCTTGCAACGGATTCCAAGGGCCTTGCATTGATGAAGCCTAGCATTCCGGGCGGGGTTTTGGCCCAAAACAAAAAGGTGCATCGAAGCACCCACTTCGGGAAATCCCCAATTTTGAAAGCCAACCCAATATCAAATGTAAAATTTTAAGGGTTTTGACTGCATTTAATTTAAAAAGAAACGCGACTGCAATTGAGTATGATCAACTTCTATATTTAGTATTCCTTAAAAAAAACAACACTTCAAAAACCTATTTTATTTAACCATTAAGATTTGTGAATTCATCATTTTAATGCCTCCATATGTATTCTGGTAAGATATCTTTTGGGTGGACCGGAATATTTTGAAATTCGTTAAATGATGAACGTGACATCCAACTAAAGATGCTAATTTAATATTAATTTTGTTGAATAAATTTTATAATATTTAAGGCTCTTGAATACGTCATCATTTATAAAAATTTGAATTTTATTGTTATTCAACCATAAAACATTAAGCGATAAAGTTAAATAACCCATAATATAAAAAAGTTTTGATCCTCATTTCAATTTTAAAATTTAAATATTTTTAGACCCCATCATCCAAATTGAATAATGGGTTTAACCTTGTTTAACCGGTTTTTACCAAAACCGCTTCAACTTCAAAAACGCTCTAATAAACGATTTTATTTATTTTCAGAAGGAGATGATAATTCAGGGATAAACTGTATAATTTCCATTATTTTCATAACATGCCCAAACAAAATTTATTAGTCCCCATTACCCAACCATCTATAACAAATGTTAAAATTTGATATACCCATTTGGAAGAAGCTATCTAGGCTATATTTTTCGCCCCATTCGGCTCCACATCATGCATTTCCATGGGGAAATAAGATCTATCTCCTTTAAAAGATAAATTGGCTCTTTTTAATTTTATATATTTACCCGGTGACATAATGAAGCAATGCATTATTTTCCTCAGGCCCACTCACCCTCCATTCCTTTTTTGCCAAAACACAAAACCCGCTAAGCCTTAGCGGGTGAACAATCTTAGATAACAGATCAGCATCAAAATTCATCGTTACTTTAGCCCCTATTGGCGAGTTGGACATCATTGGTTTATATAATATTTGATAAAACCCTTCAATTTAACGATCTTTAAAATTAATCGTATTGTTTTTTCGGCTTTGTTAATTGAATGCCCCATCACGAGGAATATATATCCATTTATTTGGAAAAAAACGGTCCATGGAATATGTCAAATTTTCCATACAGTGAGGTTTGTAAATGGTTAAGATTGATGAAAATTCTTTTAAAAAATTAATGATTTTATTGGCTACAACCCAACTGTTATTAATTATTGATACGTCAATTATCAATGTTATTGTTCCAGCAATATCAATTGAATTAAAATTCACTGAAACAGCACAATCATGGATCGCCAATGCCTATTTAACCATTTTTGGTGGTGCATTATTATTATCAGGTCGCATTGCAGACCTTGTTGGCAAGGAAAAAATATTTAAAAATGGCTTGCTTGTCCTTGCAATTGTTACTTTGGCAGCACACAAGCAATACAAAATGTTTATATTGGTAGACCGGTCTTGGTTCTGCTTATCGCAGCCGCAAGCAGCTTAATATTTTTCCCGTTCAAAGGTGCAAAAGGTAAACATGGGCAAGGCACCTGGGGGTTTTAGGTGGGATTGGAACCTTTTTAGGGGCCACTGGAAATTGGGGGTTCAACATTTTGGATTAGTGTAATAACCTGAGTTTTATATATTATTCTTCAAAGATTTTCCAAACTCAAATTAAAATATATTGTAAAAAGAATAGATATAATTGGGAAATTAATAATTGGGCAATCCCCCTAGCAATTAACATAGACAATATGGTCTTAATCCAACGTTATATCAAATTCGTTTTCAAACTATCTTACTTATTTTTTCATTCGGGAGAAAAGAAAAATCCATTAATTCCCCTTTAAAATTTGGAAAAAAACAATTAATCGCACTATATTTTCCTGTTTAGGGCCGTTTATAAATTTTCAATGTTTTTATTGGAAACTTTTGTTACAAAACATTGGATTATAGCCTCCCGAATCTGGCGCAGCATTCTACCATGTGTTATCGTTACAGCAGCCAACAAGAAAATGGATCGCTTAGGCGAAATCGCCACTCATTGGGCTTTATCTTGTTGCACTGGGATGTTTTGGCTTGGCCTTGTCAACCCAAACAGTCCATTTTATGCCGCCATTTATTCCCACGGGTTTTGGTACGGTTTACCAACTGCAATTAAAAAATTTATATTAGGGGAAAAAGCAAACCAATGAAGAGGGTTTAACTCGCTCTTAACTTTCCAACAATTTGGTTCAATAATTGGTTTGGGTTCCATCCCTTTGGTTTTTTAACCAGCTATGTCAAATCGAAAAAATATTTTGCGACGATTTTGTTAGCTCTAAACGGCTTTATGTTGGAATTTTGCGACTGGCTTTGTGTTGAGTTCATTAAACAAAGTTAATGAATTTATATTGCCAAGAAATACTAAAAAGTCTATGATTGGGGGCATTTGCCCAAAGTATGTCCAAATAAGTTTTCATAACTTTTTCAGTCATTTACAGCCGTAACGTTTTTTTATCAACAACATTTGTGAAAATATTCAAAATAAGAAACCGATTGCCCTTATGGCTGGTTTTTTAATCACCTTCCTTTACTTTTGGCCAGAATGGCGCAATGCCTTCATAAAAGCTATATCGGGGCCATTACGCGCTTTTCTTTGGACACCATATCCACCAAACGGGTTACCAATAACAAGGAAAATTCATCGGTGTTATCGGGTATTAAGCCGCCAAAAACCCGCCTTACCGTTTCGAAAATATAGGGGAAAAAAAAATGTGTTCTCCGGGCAAGGATACTGACGCAAAAAATCATTTTAAAATCGAAAGCTGTGCATCTTGAAAAATTCAGTTGACACAAGGCGCCCGGGGCGGAAAATGCCCAAAACCGGCCTGATTGCCACCCCTTCTTTAAGGTTTTTGGTATTTTCGCTGAAGATGTATCAGGTGTTCATTTTTCTTGTTTTTATATCACATTTTAAGGCAATAACAAGCAGTTTTGAGAAGGTATTTCATTCAATTATTGAGAAACAGCCAATGAGGAATTTTAGAGCTTTTAAAGTGTAAGCGGTTTTCGAGAAAAAACGGTAAATGGATTTAAGCCATCAACAATAGATCAAAAATTTTATGGTAAAAAACAAATTGTGCGCTTCCTTTTTACTACGAATGGTTTCATCAATTTGGGCCTTCCATTTTAATTTAAACCAAAATAATTCCATAAAAGTAGTATCAAAAGATAATTTAAATAAAATTTTAATACCTATAACAACCAAAACGTTCAAATTTCAAAAATTTTTAAACTACCCAAAAAATTAAATAAATACTGTGATTTCGCCTTCCAGGAAATAAAATCAAAGGCCAACTGGGGAAAGATAAATGGCTGGATAAATTTAAAAGCCTCCCATTTTTTAACGCTTTGACCGCCATTTTCTTCCCGTGTCAAAAATTTAGGTAAATCGGCATCCTTGGCGAAAACTTAATGAAATATTGGTTTATTTGTTAAAATAAGGATAATTGCGGGCATCTCGCCAATTTCCCAAAAGAATAAATCGGTTGGGAGGGTTTTTGAATCCTATGGAATTTGGCTTTTTGGGGGTGACAGCAACCTTCCCAAGCGGGGTTTACGCAAAGATCTCCTTTTCGGTACCGCTTTTGCCCTAAATTCTGGATTAAAGGTGTTAATGGGAGGGGAAACATAGGAAAGGCTTCCCCGTTCAGCAAGGCAATTACCATTACCTTTCCCTTTTCGGGAAAAATTCCCAAAATGTTTTAATAAGCACTTCGCGGGTTTTACCAACCTTAGTTTCTTTTATTGTATCATCAATATCAGAAATGATGGACAGACCGCTTTTGGGGCGGAAATAGGCAACCGCCTCATTATGATTAGCAGGTTTACCAGTGCCATTTAATTCAAATGAAATTTTTCTATTTTCACTACCGAAAGGCTGTTTAGGGTGAATGCGTAAAAGATCGCCGGTGCGGCCACTGCGCCTTGTTATGGGCAGACTGTGGCGTTCACCACACATATCCGTTACTAAAAGTTGTTTACCCCGTTCAGAATCAACGCGGAACAATTGCGTGCGCTCATAAAATCTTTGCTCCTTCGGGGTAAGGCAAGGTCAACCCCTAAAAAAAGCGCAAACATGTGCGTCAGACCTAGGCCATGGACGCTGTTTTTCATAAACCCATGCCTGCACGCCTGCAACATATTTGCCATCACTTTGCTCATAGGCAATATCTGGCAAAAACATCACATATTCGTCGCTTTTTAATAAAGTGCTCGCGGTCGTAACTCCCATCATCAGCACTATCGCCCCAACTCTAAGAATTAACTTGCGAAACGCAGGGGAATCAACCCCTATCATGCGTCTTTTTTGTTCAATACCCAGATCTGTCATATTATCAATACGCCCAGTTCTTGTACACTTCTACGAAATGCGTGAAGCGGCTTGTTAGCAAATTTATATTAAACCAATTTTTTAAACCTTCCTTGGATAATAGTTGAAACCCTATCCTTATTTTATCTATGGGATCATACTGATCCTGCAAACTCATTGACTAGCCTATCTAAGCAGCTCTGTTAATCATGCCCTAGCAATTCATGAACACTTTCTGGACGGCACAATTTAACCCCGTTTGGCGAGACAACAATCGGACAGTTAATCACTTCTGGATGTTTGTACATAAGGGCTGAAATATCTTCATCACTGAGCGATAAATCATCAAGCCCGTATTTATTGTAAGCCTCTTCTTTGGTGCGGATAAAATCGCGCAACCACCCATCGAACGAAAATTAATATTAAGCATCAATGCAGAAGGAGGTGTTTTCCCTTCTCAATAATAAGGAGGGCTCTAATATGAGGCTCTGCCGCTTGCTCTGATCATGCCGGACGCCGATTGTACCGCAGTTAGGATTATGATGAATTAAATCAAATGCCAATATATTCCCTAAATACTATCGAAAAACCATTCCTACATAAACAGTCAATTAACCTATCTGTAGTTTTAACCTATTAACACTTTTAGGTTTAATACCTAAATCTCAATTTTGAACCTGAATATTGTTAATGAAGATTTTGAACCCTAACTCTAGAAATTAACCATGCTTAGAGTTTACATCATTCACAATATTTTTCAAACAGAAAATTCACTTTACTAATCTAACTTAGAAAATAAATATCACATTTTTATTACAACTATATGTAATTTATATGTTGCATCTAAATTTAAACAACAACGACAGTGCGTATTTTGCAATATAGGCGTAACCTCAAGAGACTTTTATTAAGTCCTAAATTAAATACAAGCAAGCCTTAAATTATACAAAACTCATTCCAACACATTAAATTCGCCATAATTTCCAAACCGGTAAGATATATATATTTATATACACCCATTACCCCATACAAAGGAAAAAACCATTATAAAAATCGAACTTATCTGTATTTTTTATAAAGTAATACTTTTTAATTATAAATTAAATATAAAATATATAAAATATAAATTTCCAATATTTGGAATGAATCAATTCCAAAGGGTGAATATGGCTCATTATTTCCAATTCCAAGATTAAAAATTACAGCTATTTCAAATTTTTGAAATAAGGCTATCACAAAAGAAATTTATAAATATTAAATAAGTCAATTATTTTAAACTCTTTTACAACATAAACAATTTTATTGAAAAATTTTAATTATTTGTTTCCAAACAAACAAATTTTTAGTTTAAATTTTTTGTTATTAACTACACCCTAAAGGTGTATGCAAAAATGCCTAAATCAACGTTATAGACATATAGGTGCCGAAATAGCACTTTAGATACTTCGCTTTGCTAATGTTTCCAATTTTTGAAGGGCCAAAATGCAGCACATTGTTTTCTCGGAGCACACAAATGCAAAGTTTCGTCCAGGGTGGCTTAAACCATAAGTAGAGATATTGTGCAGTGGGCAATTAATGCACCTTATCTTGAAAAGAGGCCAAGAGCAGGAACTAGCCTAAAATGGAAGTCGTCCCCAAGAACACAAAAGGCCATTAGGATATAAAACCATTTGCGGCTTGTCATCCAACAACTAAAAAATTCAAAACTTTTAACTCCCCAATGGCAATCTCGTGCAAAGAGGGTTATATAGGGCCTGAAGCGGCCCCGCTTTAAGAACGCAAGTGCGCTTTTCCCTTTGCAGGTTGGTGGATCCGCGCATCAATTCAAGATTATATTTTAAAAAATTGGTCCATTGTACGCGGTGGCACTAGTTCTGCACAAAAGGCTTTATTTTTTAATTTGCGGCGCTTACGCAATCAACTAAGCACAGAAGAAGCCCATTTAACCACTGACGAGGTTTACCAAAAACTTTCCGAGCATTTTGGCGTTTCTATTGATGATGTTGCCACCATGGATATTCGTCTATCGGGTTCTGACAACTCATTAAATGCAACAATTGGCAATGAGGAAGATGGCAGCACAACGAGAATGGATCAACTTGTTGATCTCGCCCCCTTACAGGACATGGTCGTCGCCGAAGAAATTGACAATAATCGTCGTAGCCAATGGTTAAAAGACGCAATGAAATGGCTTGAATGAGCGGAAACCATAATTAAAATGCGCCCTTAATGAGGATACTGAGACTTGGAATATCTTGGGCGCGCATCTTGGGAATATCAAAGAACGGTTCGGCAAATTGAAAAATAGACCATTGGAAAAATTGGCACCGCTTTTTTAAAACACCATGGAAAAAAATTTGGGGTTGACACCCAATATTGTGATTTGAGGATATTTTTTAGGTCATCCAGTAGCTGTTAGGTGACCCCACATTAAATTCCATTCGCATTCCTTTTTCAAGAACAAATCGAAATGTTCTTTGGAATTTCATTGAATTTTTCTTTATATGTCCTTTGAACCGCCCCGTGATTGCCGGAGACTAATTTGTTTTAAGGCCTTTTTTTAATGTCCAGCGTTTATAATACCTTCTGCCTCGGCAGGTGGGATATTTCCGATGGGCTCCAGCAGGCGGCGGTTATTGAACCAATCTACCCATTTGAGAGTTGCAAATTCTACAGCCTCCATTGATCGCCATGGCCCCATACGATGGATGACCTCTGCCTTGTAAAGACCGTTGATCGTTTCAGCCAAAGCATTGTCATAAGAATCCCCGACACTTCCGACAGAAGGCGTGATTTTTGCCTCAATCAGTCGCTCGCTGTAGCATATGGAAAGATATTGGCTTCCCCGATCAGAATGATGGATGAGATCATGCTTTGGACGACGTTGCCAAATCGCCTGCTCAAGTGCATCCAAGACGAATGAGGTATGGGCGGTCCGGCTCACCTTCCATCCCACGATATAACGGGAAAAGACATCAATGATAAAGGCAACATAAACAAATCCGCCCCATGTTGGCACATAGGTGAAATCTGCTACCCACAGCCGATTGGGAGCTGTTGCACAAAAATTGCGATTAACTCTGTCGAGAGGAATAATATCGGCAGGATTGGCAATGGTTGTCTTGGGCCTTTTGCCGCGTACAACGCCTTGTATCCCCATAGCATGCATCAATCTCTCAACTGTACAGCGGGCAATACAGATATTATTACGCAACAATTGTCGCCAGACCTTGCGGGCTCCGTAAATATTCATGCTGTCTCCATAAACACGGCTGATCTCTTCACGCCAGACAAGATCATGACGGGCGCGATTGCTCAGCTTTTCTTCATTGTGACGTTTGGCAACATGATCGTAATAGGTAGATGGGGCAATTTGCAATTGTTTGCAGATTGGCTCGACACCCAACTCACCACGCTCTTCGTCAATAAAAGCAATCAAGGCTTGTGTCGGCGGTCGAGCTCCGCCATCGCAAAATATGCCGATGCCTTGCGTAAGATCTCATTGGCCTGTTTGAGTTCACGGTTCTCGCGCTCCAAAGCTTTTAGCCTTGCATTGACCTCGTCAGGAATACCCGGGCGCACACCGCTTTCAACTTCTGCTCGCTTGACCCATTCATTCAAAGTATGGCCCGAACAGCCGATCTTGGCTGCAATCGACACAATCGTCGCCCAACGGGAGGCATGATCCTTCTCATGCTCCATAACCATACGGACAGCTCGAGACCTAACTTCGGGTGAAAATTTGTTCGTTGTTTTGCTCATAATAGCTCCTTCTTCTCACGAATAAGAGCCTCCGGCAATCACGGGGCGGTTCCCTTTTTGGTTCCAGAAATTTTCAATACCATTAAGTGGTTTTTATTGGCAAATAATTGCGAATGGATTAATACGATAAGCCAAATTCAGAAACATCAAAGGGCATTATAATCCCCAAAAGTCGGTATAAACAACGCTATCAGGTATAAAATTTTCCCCGAATTAATGGGGCATTAAGGTGTCTGTTTTGGCGTTCAGGATGGGAGGGATAGACCCGGGCCCTCGTTTCAAAATGCCAAAAACAGCAACCTTTCCAGCCGCTCCTCGACCGCGCATTACCTTTGGATGAACCAACCAAAATAATTTCATCTAACTCTATTTCACCCGCAAATTTGCCTTTCTTGCTGCTTTCGGCAAATTGAACAACGTAATTTATAAAAAACGGATTGCTGTGTTGCGATGGAACACCAGCCAAATTCGGCCCTTCAGCAGTTGAACCCAAAGAAATATTTCCATAAGCTCCTAAACTTTTTTCGTGGTTTAACAATGCTTTAGATACAAATAAATAGACCCTAACCTTATAAAAGTCAGGTGTCAGCCCCAATTTATTTTTGCCAATTAAACCAATATTCAACCTTTAAATAGCTTTTAACTTGCTGTAAAAAACTAAATACAGAATTTCCTTTAATAAATGACTAGTGAAAATAAGTTTTTCCAAATAAAACTTAAAGGGAGGGTTTGATCATCAATTGAGTTTTATATATCCAATTTGTCGTAGAAAGGCCTGTTAAGGCCCTTTTGCGCCCAAATATAGGGAGCGTATTTTTCAACCACAGGTTCAAAAAAGATCTTAAAAATAAAATGGCCCAATGTATTTATTATCCGTTCATCTTAACCATTTGATTTTTAAAAAATCAAATGCGCTCCGCCTAAAACCCATACAACAAAAGGTAAAACACATGGTTTTGTTAAATTAACTAAAACATGTTTGGTAAAAAGCCACAATTATTATAATAATTGAAAAAACTGGTAGGTTTCAACCATGACTTAGATTCTTATGGAAACGGATTGTAAATGATGTACCCCCAAATTTTTTTCCAGAGGGCTTTTTTAAACATTTTCCCAAATTCAACCCTCCAAATGAAAAGGGCCAAGCCGACAGCGTTGGCGAGGGAGCAAACAACCGGGATCTTGGATCCCTGCCCCTTATCCCAATAACCCATTTCGCATTATTGGTTTTGGGTAGTTTAATTTGGCTATTTGTTGAGCAAGACCAATCGTTTGCAGCAGTTCTTGAAAGACAACTCCCGAGCCAAACTATGACGTGATTGTTGATAATGCCGCGTATCCGGGCGACACGACAACGGCTGGTCTTTTGGCGGATTGGTTTGGTTCCAGATGATGGCAAACTGGTTATCCCAGGAGCTTGGCCCAATTATTGCGGCATTGATCCTGGAAATTACAAACAAAACTTGATGCAATGTTAGAACCCACAAAGGCAAAATCCCCGTTCTTTTCGGGAGATGGCAGCCCAATTATGGGCGCCGAAATGTTCAAATTTAAGCCATTTATCCAAAATAGCCCAAAAATAAATACCCTTTATCCATTTTCCTTGATTTTAAAGCAAATAATCAATTAATGATGGCATGCACCCAATAAAGGCGTTGGAAATCATGGTCGAACCTTTTTTACCCATGATAAAAAGCAAAATTGCAAAAGCTTGGGGTTGAACCAAACAAAAATATAGAAGAAGTAATTTGGAAGGCATTTTCGATCGGGAGGACCAGATCCGGCGCTCTAATCCATCTTTACCTGCGTTTTTTGGTCCGAAAACCGCTTCACACTTTTCGAAAAACGCTCTAATCACAAAGAAAACCAACATTTAACGCGGGGGCTTATCGATGAAACTTTTAATGCCCAAAATCTTCGCCTAATTTTTATGATTTTAAAAGGTTGTTAACGTGGGATGAAGCCCTTTAAATTGGCTTGGTTTTGTCCAAACAATTTCAGCGGTTTGTTAAGTGGATTTTCGCCTCTGTTATGCCGCCACCATTATTGGTGTAAGCGCTTTGAAGCATGCCCGATTGGGGTCATTTGGTCAAGGATGAATGTAGACGTTGGTTTTTCAAGTTTCAGATATCGGAAGCCAGACGGGCCTCAGCAACACTCTTATAGGCATGAAGATAAACCCCATTTTGATTGATCCTTCCGCTCAACAAAGACGTTGTCGCGCCACGCGCCCTTGCCATCCATTGAGATAGGATTTGCCTCTTTCAAATTACCGTAAAATTCCATCAATGTGAACTTTGAGCCTTGGTCAGTATTGAATATATCGGGTTTACCATAACGCGCAAGAGCCTCCTCGACTGCATCCCTCCTTAACTGCAGCTATGCAGAAAGCGGTTTCCATTGTGATTGACAGCCGCCACGATAAAACCCTTCGGCTAAACCAGTCCACAACCGCACAAAGATAAACAAATCCACGGGACATGGGAAAAGGCCAAATCCGTGAACCGCCCGTGATTGCCGGGGCTCTTATTCGTGAGAAGAAAGGATTATTATGGCAAAAACAACAAACCACCCGAATTTCTCGAGTTGTCCGTATGGTTATGGAGCATGAGGGATCATGCCTCCCGTTGGGCGACGATTGGTCGATTGCAGGGTGATCGGCTGTTCCGGGCCATACTTTTGAATGAATTGGTCGGCGAGGAAGTTGAAAGCGGTGCGCGCCCATTCCTGACGAGGTAAGAAGGCTAAAAGTTTTGGGCGCGAGGCCGTGAACTCAAACCAATGAGATCTTACCGCGGATCGGCCCTAGGCGATGGCGGGCTCGACCGCCGAACAAAGCCTTGATTGCTTTATTGACGAAAGAGCGTGGTGAGTTGGGTGTCGAGCCAATCTCAAACAATTCAAATTGCCCCCATCACCATTACGACTGGGTTGCCAAACGTCACAATGAAGAAAAGCTGAGCAATCGCGCCCGTCATGATCTTGTCTGGCGTGAAGAGATCAGCCGTGTTTATGGAGACAGCATGAATATTTACAGCCCGCAAGGTCTGGCGACAATTGTTGCGTAATAATATCTGTATTGCCCGGTACAGTTGAGAGATTGATGCATGCTATGGGGATACAAGGCGTTGGGTAGGGCAAAAGGCCCAAGACAACCATTCCAATCCTGGATATTATTTTGACAAGGTTAATCCCGCAATTTTTGTGCCAACCCCAATCGGCTTGGGTAGCAATTTCCACCTATTTGCCAACATGGGGGCGGATTTTTTATGTGCCTTTATCCCGGATGTCTTTTCCCGTTAATACGGGGATGGAAGGTGAAGCCGGACCCGCCCCCCCCGTCTTGGACCCCGGAGCAGGCGGTTTGGCAACGTCGTCCAAAGCAGGGTTCTCATCCATCCCATTCTGATCGGGGAAGCCAATATCTTTCCATATGCTACAGCGAGCGACTGATTGAGGCAAAAATCACGCCTTCTGTCGGAAGTGTCGGGGATTCTTATGACAATGCTTTGGCTGAAACGATCAACGGTCTTTACAAGGCAGAGGTCATCCATCGTATGGGGCCATGGCGATCAATGGAGGCTGTAGAATTTGCAACTCTCAAATGGGTAGATTGGTTCAATAACCGCCGCCTGCTGGAGCCCTCGGAAATATCCCAACCTTCCGAGGCAGGGAAAAACCCTAAATCGTTGGACATTAAAAAATGCCAGCTTAACCCTTAAAAATTAGTCTCCGGCAATCAAGGGCGGTTCAAAGCCCAAACCTGATTAGGCCGTGTAACAGCCAGATGGCGCAGAAGATAGGGATAGATTTTGTGACCAAAAGCTGGCTTTGAGGGAGGGTCAATGACATTGTTTCTATTAATTTTTTCACGGGTGGCAACGGCCACTCCCGACCTCCAGCCCTTCGCCTTTCAAAAGCCCTTGCAACATTCGGCTGCCCGCAAACGGATATTCAAGATGCAACTCGTCAATCCGGCGCATCAGTGCCAAATCGCCATCTGATACAGGGTGCGGGGAATAGTAAACACTGCCACGGCTAAAGCCGAGAAGTTTCGACTGGCGAGAGATTGATAGTTTGTGCTTACGGTCAATCATTTTTTTGCGCTCAGCAATCCCGCCTTGTTGAGCGCTCCTGATAAAAAATCATTTTCTAAAGTCAGCTCCCCAATCTTGGCATGAAGCGTTTTGACATCAATGCTGGGCTCTGACTGCTCACTCTTAGCTTCATTACCAAATAGGAAAGTCGCTCCCTCAAGAAGCTGATTTTTCCATTGCTTGATCTCATTTGCGTGTATGTCAAACTGCTGGGATAGTTCAACAAGTGTCTGGTCGACCTGGTGGCAGGGCCACTTTTTGTTTAAAAGAGGGCTATGGTTTCCGCGTGGTTGTCTTGTCATCCAATCTCCTGTGAACGGATCTAAGCCGACAGCAAAAATCCACTTAAACGACTGTTCAAATTTCCCGAACCACCCTCCCTCGAACAGAATCAACCACTGCAAACTTCTATTGATCAGAAAAACCTTTAGTCAAAAAAAAAGGGGGGGGGGAAAAAACCCACCCCCAAAAAAAAAAAGGCCCAATTTTTTTTTTTTAAAACCCAAAAAAATTTTTTTGGCCCGGGGAAAAAAAAACTTTTTTAAATTTAAAACCCCAAAAAAATTTTTTTCTTGGGTTTTTTTTTAAAATTTAAAAAATTTTTTTAAAACCATTTTGGCTTCCCTTTTTAAAAAATTTAATTTTTTTTTAAAAAAACCCCAATAAAAAAAAAATTTTAAATTTAAATTTTTAAATAAAATTTATTAAATTAATTTTTTTTGGTTTAGAAAAATTATTAACTACCTTTTTAATGGTAGATAAAAGATCCCAATTACACACATTTTGGAATCCGTTTTCGCAAATATACTTCCTCGAAAGTAATCTTTTTTTGGGGCGTAAAAAATACCGATACCACCCTGTTCTAGTATCCGGTTTATTCAATATCTTTCAAATCAATTCTAATGTTTGGTTATTTAATTCATTAAATAAGGTTAGTAAACTCAAATACAATGAAAGCAAAACGTACTGATACAATCATGAGATAAACCTTTTTAATACATCGTTTTTAGAAACCGACCTATCATATCACTTGATTTCATCAAACCTACGACGTATCAGCAAAATTTATTTTTTATTTTGTAAAAGTTTTTCGATTAAATTAATTTTTGAAATTCAAATGAACCGCCCCGTGATTGCCGGAGACTAATTTGTTTAAGTTAAGCTGCGCATTTTTTAATGTCCAGCGATTTATAGTAATTTTCCTCTGCCTCGGCAGGTGGGATATTTCCGATGGGCTCCAGCAGGCGGCGGTTATTGAACCAATCTACCCATTTGAGAGTTGCAAATTCTACAGCCTCCATTGATCGCCATGGCCCCATACGATGGATGACCTCTGCCTTGTAAAGACCGTTGATCGTTTCAGCCAAAGCATTGTCATAAGAATCCCCGACACTTCCGACAGAAGGCGTGATTTTTGCCTCAATCAGTCGCTCGCTGTAGCATATGGAAAGATATTGGCTTCCCCGATCAGAATGATGGATGAGATCATGCTTTGGACGACGTTGCCAAATCGCCTGCTCAAGTGCATCCAAGACGAATGAGGTATGGGCGGTCCGGCTCACCTTCCATCCCACGATATAACGGGAAAAAACTTCAAATAAAGGAAACCCATAAACAAATCCGCCCCCATGTTGGCCTAGGTGGAAACCATACCCACAGCCGATTGGGAGCTGTTGCACAAAAATTGCGATTAACTCTGTCGAGAGGAATAATATCGGCAGGATTGGCAATGGTTGTCTTGGGCCTTTTGCCGCGTACAACGCCTTGTATCCCCTCAATAACTTCAACTGTAACGGGCAATACAGAATTATTACGCAACAATTGTGAACCTTGGGGGCTCCGTAAATATTCTGCCGTTCCAAAACCACGGCTGATCTCTTCACGCCAGACAAGATCATGACGGGCGCGATTGCTCAGCTTTTCTTCATTGTGACGTTTGGCAACATGATCGTTAATAGGTAGATGGGGCAATTTGCAATTGTTTGCAGATTGGCTCGACACCCAACTCACCACGCTCTTCGTCAATAAAAGCAATCAAGGCTTGTGTCGGCGGTCGAGCTCCGCCATCCAAAATATGCCGATGCCTTG
>JAGSMT010000976.1:0-27823 GCA_029286875.1 Lamproptera curius | reverse complement strand
TTTTTGCTAATATTGAACAAATATAAAATACTTTTTTTTGCAAATATAAAGACTTTAATAAATTTACCTAAGCGTAGTATTATAAAATAGTTAAAAATTTAAGTGTTAAAAGAAACTCTATAGGTCTCATAGGTATAATAAAACTTCACTATTTAATATTTTACTTTTTTTTGGAATATAGTAGAAATTTTATTTCTTAGGCTTATTTCTAGAATATTTAATGAATATAAATCTTTACTTTTATACAATACCATACTTTTATATATTTTATTGAAATCAAGTTTGAATTAAAAGTGAAACATTAAGATTAAATTGAAGGAATTATGAGTAAACTTTCATATTCATCTGTTTGGTAGTTTTGGGTGATTTTATAATTGAAATACACCTTCTAATATAAATAATTTATTTTGACTGATTATCCTTGCATTGAATGCAACTAATTGCGTTTTGACTCTGAAGTATCATTGCTTTTCACTATTAGTATTCTTGTACATGCACATGTATAAAAACGCTGCATTTTTAAAAATTTCTAAATAGTATTCTGAGAAATATGTATGTATATATATTATAAATCTCGCAAACTCTAATTCACCTATAAAAGTATTGCTAAAAAGAATTAGTTTCGGCTATTGCGTCCATGTAAATTTATGATCTATAAAAGTGATCGGATGTTGATTATACACTACTGTAGCCTTAATGCGAATTAAAATTAGAAAATTTTTAAATTTGCATATCGTAAACTACACTTCTTAAGTTATAATGAATGAATTTTCTGTAAGGTATGGTATAGTATGTCTTATTATTTGAAATAATACGAAGATAGTTCTTCCAAAGTATAAAGTTACACATCACGTTCACAAACTCTCGTTTGCCTTCCGCTTTAGTTTCCAGTTACAAAGTAACTTCTTTGGATTTCAAAGTTATATTATTTTAGCGTTAAACATAAAAGTAAAACTTTTTTTTTTAATTAGTCAAAAATCACTATTTTTTACACGTAAATTTGATAGAAAAAATTTAGAAATATCCATTTTAACTAATGTATAATAATTTTAAACCGTAAACAGCATCGTAATGGTCCGTTACAGATTTTATCATATCACTATTTCTATTTCCTGTGTGGCTCGAGTCCATGCTTAACAGTGTGCTCTGATAGGCTGAAACGACGACGACGACTTAAATAAAATATGTACTTACTTAAATAAGCATATTTTAGTACGTAGTACGTAATACGTAATCTAATGTGTTGATAAATTATTATGAAAAGCAAACACGTACGAAAAGACACTTAAAAATCAAAATGTAGGAGATACAGTTGAGCAAAAATTAAGCAAAAATTAAAGGAACAACTTGATATCAATTAATCGAGAAATAATTTAAAACGGAAAATTACTTTAAAATATTGGAGAAACCTAGGCTATGACAAACATCATATTAAGACAATATCTGCGCCCCATCCTTTCTTCGTCCACAAAAGTAAAAAAGAAAATGTATTAAAATATTATTTATTAAAATTCATACAATGATGAGGGAGATTAATTTTATTCTAACGATTCATGACAGAAATAAACTTTAATTCAAATAAATAATCGATAGAAGTAGATCTAATGGCATCTTCTATCGCCATCAGCGATACGTTTTGCAGTTAGGTCACGTGATAGCAGCGGAACGTATTTTGCGGTTGCATCGTTGCCTTATATGAGACACATATATTTATTGCCTTACTTGAAAGTAATAAAAGTTATTTAGGAATGTTTGTTGTGCGGTGTAGTAAGTCCTTAAACAAGTATTTCCTTTTATTAGGTTCTAAAGAAGATTATCGTTGACAGGAATAATTTTTTGGGACTAAATATTTAAAAATTACTTTCTCATGCAGTAACACTTTTCGAGGTAATATATTGTAAAGAACAAGTTTGTTCTCAGATAGTTACTTTAATTAATATTTAATAAAACTAGCAATCATCTTTATGTGTTTAAGATTGTTTATAGATTAAATGAAATTTTAAAAATAAAATTTTGATTTGTAATAATGATATGACTTATATGATTTTCAATTTTCATTGAACCGGTACTGAAGTGGCAATCTCTTTTAAACCTTATTCCTGTTGCATTATAATAATAACGCTGGGATTGGCTAAGTTCGAAAAGTGTTATTGTTTTAAGTATTCAGTTACAGAGATACTACTCGTAAGTTTGATTTTACAAACACAAACTGACGTTCACCATAGCTAAGGTCAGGAAGTACATATGTTTTTGTATGAACTTTAAAATTTGATAAAGCGAAATTGTCCTGGAATGTATTTATTTTTACAAATAAATCTAGAAACAACAAAGTAAAAAGGAAATACAACAACAAAGAACAAAATTTTAAAAAATTCTTTTTCATATTTAGTTGAAAAGGTTAACAGATCTATTACATAATGGTTAGTAATCAATTTAAAAAAAAAACTTTTTTTGCAAAACAATGAATAACTTTATCATAAAGCGAGTAGACTTTTTTAAGGTTTACAGGGGGATGTTTGGGGTGGTACCACCGCGGAGCCTATTTCTGTAAAGCAGAAGTGTGAAAGCACTACAGTATTTTAAGGGCTCCGTAGCCAGCGTATTTACTAGGTACCCTTGGTATTGCGATGTCAATGAGCGTCAGGTGAACACTTTCCATCAGGTGCTCGACGTTCGTCTGCCTTAATCGTCTGCCAGAATGCGATACAAAACAATGTTGTACGGAAATATACACTATGAGTAAATCGGCCAAAACTTTAAACCACAATAAATATAAAATAAAACTAATAAACTCACGGGAAGATTTGTGTCGGTGTTTCGTAGATCAACCTGCCTATCTTCTGCAAATCAGCGACAAGGTACTCCAAATCCGTTACTAGGGCCATTGGAACTAGGTAGTAGTTCAAGAAGATACATTAGTCAAATTCAGTTAAAATAAAAGTAAATAACAATTTTATTTCGTACAAGAAATGTGAAAATCCAAATTTGCTTATTTATTTTATCGTGTGACGAAGGATTTTGATTTTTTTGTACCCTTTAGTGACTAATAACAATAAACCTAAGTATGGTATAAATTACGACTATTTAGATCTACTTGGGATCCAAACATAAAAAATGTCAAACAAAGGGACAAACTGACACCTGAGTTGTCTTCCTTAAAGGTTGAAAACTAAAAAGTTAGACTATACAAAAGGATAAAATTTTGAATTTTTTTAAAATACTGTTAAAGAGAACATAAATCGAATAAGTAAGACGGCACAGATGTTTATCGGATACAATATTCAATACTGTAACCAGTTTTGCATAACGTAATAGAATCTCCCAGAAGAATTGCTTTTAGATATTAAAATTTGTTTGAATAAGATTATTTGCCAGCAATGGCCGGGAAAGGCATATCTTACTTAATGTATGTTTCCTTTTTTGTATAATACTTAGTTTTTATAGCTGATAAAAAAACTTTTACCTAGAATATTTATCAAACAAATATTAAGTTTGGTTGATGATAATTTTTACATTTTAACAATTTTAGTATGATTTGAAATTATTTACTAAGAATAATTAATTTTACTAAGGACAATAATAGAAAAAAAATTGAAAAAAAAACATGTTTGTATGAATCTTAAGGAAGAAATAATAGAAGTGTTATAAACTTCATGAAAAAATACATTAAGATTTAGCCTTGTAGTCTCAGTATATTTCCAGGAAAATGCTTGAAAACCAGTTTAAAACCATTTGCAGTATCACCCTGTAATTTTCCTACGCTGAACCTGATCTCATCTAGACACGTATCACACCGATAGCTTAAAACTAACCGGTGCTATTTGGCTCAAGTTCTGGCAAGGCTTTAATATAAATCTTCCTTTAATCGTTGGTGTTATTAAAAAGACATTTTTTCATAATAAGCGTGGTTCAGTAAATTTAAATTGCTTGTTTTTGATTTCAATGCTGTTTAATTTACAAGAATGAATTACAAAGTAATTTATGCTTAAAATGTGCAAAATCGAATACAAAATTATTTCAGCAGCATGTTTAAGATTGGTGTACATATTTGAAACCCAGAAATAAACACGAAATGCCAAAAGTTCTCTAAATTTTACAACATTTGTTTATATATATTAAGAATAAAATTAATAAAACGTAGTATATACTATGAATTAAGCTATATAAACAATTTTGAGAAAATAATAATTAGAGGAAGACAACGATTTGTTTGAATTATTGAATAGGTTAACTTAGAATAATATTTTAGGGTTCGTCTTAATTTAAATTGCAATAAGAATGTTTTTATTCCGTTGCCACTTTATACACGCTGCCTATTTTCAAGGATTGGTTAAGTTGTGCTCAAACAAGGTTTAAGTCAAAATATTTATGATGATTTCGAAATTAAACGCTTAGTTTTGTGCTTGTTTTGTTCTTTTTTGCATCATCATCATCAGCCTTTGATAATCCACTGCTGGACATAGGACTCCCCTAATACACCCCTATCCATTAGGGGGTTTTGAATCGTATCTCACCCCGCTGGTCCAATGCGGGTTGGTGGGTGGACCGACTTTTATTTAAATGCCCATCCGACGCGTGGATCATCTTACTTTTCAGACAATTGGGTCATCGACCCAAATTGCCCTAACCAACTAGAAAACAAAAATGAAAATTTGTTCGCAGGATTCGAACCCACGGCCTCCGTTTCTAAAGCACCCGCCCATACCACTAGGAGGCAGTAGAATAGAGCTCTTTTTTTAATGAATGTAATTGTTTAAATAAAATTACGTAACGTCAACAGTGGCTACTAGTTTAATAAGAAATACGCACCAAAAATAGAATTAGTTATAAAAGAGATGTATGTCTTAATTAATGTTTATTATAATTATTAGGAATTGTTATATAGAAAACCATTGTCTTCGCTATCAGCCTAATGTTTCGCAGTTCGATCTCGTGCAACGTAATTCGTGGTTGCATTGTTGGCTTTATATATGACATATATCTATTGCTTGACACATGAAGAAAATACATTTATATTAAAAGGGAATATTGTGCACTTCAGTAAGCCTATAAATAAACAAGTAATTTTTATAAAAATAATTTCACTTCTTCATAATTAGACTGATAAAGTTTTAGGAATGGGTTTTTTTCATACTTTTTCAATTTTTTTTTATTGCCTACGCAGGCAATCGAGTAGTCGGGCCACCTAATAGAAAGTGGTCACCGTCACCCAAAGACATTGGTAATACACCAACGCGCTGCCTACCGGGAGACATAGGATGATAAATCTCATTTACCCAGTAAATACGCTGGCTACGGTGCCCTTCAAACCGGAATACAGTAGTGTTTTCACACTGCTGCTTTACGGCAGAAATAGGCACTGCGGTGGTACCCACCCATTTTAATTGTGTAATTGAAGCCTGCTTTATTTTACTTTTTTTAATGGATTTCGTGCTCTGTGGAATAAACCTATTAGAACATACCGGATGTGGGGGGGGGCCGTTGCCACAGGTACGTCTCCCTACCGAGTGACATAACTGCACAAAGGGCCCCTAGATGGGGAGCCTCGGCTTGGGCCGTCACTTTCTGGTACCCATTATCATGCTGAATCGAGGGGGCCGACGCCTCGGCTCGATTCAGACGCTTTGCAAGGATAATTTAATAGCTAGAAGAGCTCTATCAAAACTTTACTACCACTTCTTAAAGCGTTGGCGCTGGGAGAAGAAGTGGTTTATTACTCTATTCCTTTGTTTTGATTTATACCGAATTTCTTGATTATAGTTCAGTAGAAACTAGCATATACATAAACGATTAAACACTCAAAGCTAAGTTTGCTTGAGAGCAAGGTTTACAGCGTAAGTAATTTACAAAATATAATAGAAAACAATCTAAAAAATTGCCTGTTTTTATCGTGTTCAGAACAGAATTTAATCTGATATCCTAGGCCTACTTGTTTCTGTAAAAAATTGGTGGTACCCAAACAGAGGGACGAACAAGTTTTCGATGATCTTCTTGCTTTTTGTACCTTTGTCTTCGCAGTTGGTACCTGGTTAACAGAGTCCCCCAATTCTGTTACCAAGGGACAGAAGACAGGAACTCTCCACGATCCCTGGATTCTGAATAATTAGGCCAACTACCTTTTCGATGTCGATATTAAATACAAATGTATCGATACTAACAGTGAATATTTTTTCAAATACTTAAATGTGATATAAATATTTTTAAATGTTTTTATTTGGGTTAGAGAATAAAATTTAAATATATATAACAAATTTACTTGTAAAATTACTGTTTATTTTAACAACGACAGCGAGAACAATAATGTATATTTACGTTTGTAATTAAATCGTGTAAAAATCGAATGAAAACCGCATCAACCGTTTACAATCCATGTCCTATAGTAAAAATGAAGTTGCAATTTTCCGACACAGTGATTTTATCAAGACACATTTCACGCCGATAGTATAAAATTTACCGCTGCTATTCGGCCCGAGTTTTGTAGAGGTTTAAATAGAAATCAACATTCAAAAGTAGGCTTCATAAAGAATAAGTTAAACAAAGGTTTTTAAATTCAAATATTTTGAAGTAATGCTCATTTGTTACAATAAATTTAATTAAAGTTCGTAGGGGTTTTTTGGACCGTATTTTGTGCAAATCACGTACATCAGCTTATATATTATAAAAAATATAACGGGTTGCAATAAAAGCCTAGAAACGATAGAGAACCGCTGATAGATTTAACATTTTTTTAGGCGCCATGTAGGGTACAGAAAAAATCTGTGGTTTCAACGTGAAGATTTTTAATTTTGCGTTAAAAATAACGGTGTTTTTTGATGTCAAAACGGGGCAAGTAATATATCGCTTACTCTGTGGAAAAGTACGTATTTAAAAATAATAACCCTAATTAAATATTTATTATTCTATAGATAATATTAAATAGGTACTTTAAAATAAAATATTTGTATTAAAAATAAATTTCATGCGATGTCTATGTATTTTTTCAATATCTGCCCATATTACTGAACTAAATTATATGGCACAGGTACCGAAATAAGTTAAATTAAAACATTACTATTATTTTGTAAATGTAGAGTTACCGAATTAATAATGGTGATAATTGACCACCAGTGAAATCATTTGCAATGTGACTTTGTTCGATAACTGTATCATTATCGAATGCGAAATTTCTAATGCCTAAATAATTCATTCGAATGTATGATAAATTATTGATGATTTATTATTATGGTAAATTACTAAATGTCAAACCTTATTTTGTTAATTTAACAAACCTGACCTAGTAAAACCAAAACATGCCGAGGACACCTTCATATTGTTTTAATGTGTTTTGGTTGATTTGTGCAATGTTAGTCTTCCATGCATCTGATGGTTAGTTGTTTAGGCCACATTTTCCAGTCGTCATAAGACGTCAGTTTGTATAAAATACTGATATCTAATCCATGAATCCAATGCAGTTTATAAACAGACGTTCTGCGTAGAAACCGTTATTCGGGTAATACTAGGTAGATAGGAATTCGTCATATAATATCGAACAAAGCGGCGACAGGTGACGACTTTTAAAAAGTATTTTAAATTAAACAGACAAAAAATGCACATGTCTTTACCGTCTAAACCACTAAACCGATTTCGATGAACTTTGGTACGTACTTGGAATAGATTTTAAAAAAAGGTCATAAGCTATAAATTGTTGCAATAAAACTGATACAAAAAGTTGAAATAATATTTGTATCTAGTGAAAGGCACAAAGAAACACCTCATTTATAATATCGAAACTAATCCATACAGACTCGGAGAATTTTGGCAAATTTGAAAAAAAAAAGGTTATACTAATATAATAAAATTCAATTACTTGGTGTCTCGTCTTGGTTATTTTAGTCTTTAGGAAATTAAAATTGCAATCAATACGAAACATATATATGCATTAATCAGTGAAAATTAAAAAAAATATTTGTACTTTAAACAAAAAAATAAATTGTATCATTTCAAGTACCTATGAAGTTATAAAATAAAAACAACTAATTAACGAAATACTATTGCCTACTAACTTTCTTTTATAAGTGGACGTAACGTGAAATTGGCTTGTACCTTCACATACGATGCATTATCTTTTACGTTTTTATTGATAAATTGAAACGCTAAGAGAATGCTAATTAAATTCAAATATTAAAAATAGGTAAGTAATAAAACTACAAATACCTTAAAACTGTCTCAACTGTGTACCTGTATTCAATGTCTTACCTTCACCATATAACTTATGAGAAGTCGTTTTTATCTTTGACATAAAGCTACGAAAGAAATAAAATGAATTCTCCTATCTCTTGTATATAATATAATATACGTCTTGTTAAAATCTTGTAAAGTGTAACCAAAATTATTAATTATATGTTAAATGTAATTAAGCCATGTTTATATTTTAATTTTGTAACATAAACATGTAAAGATAAACATAGTCGTACCATCAGCTAGCAAGGTTGAGTATGGACTATAAGCTACCTTAAAGGGATATTTATTGAGTGTAAATTGATAATACTGACTTTAAAAACTTTATAATGTACTAAAAATTATATTCTATTGTATATATAGCGAGGTTTATTAAAATTAGAGTGTAATAGTAATGAAAAAAATCCAGTTCCACTTATTTAATTTACCACTATTAAATAGAGACTAGTGTCGGTTTGGCAATTATTGTTTGTCAAACATGGTATTTCGTGTGTCTATGTTTATGCTGTGTTGTACGTAGACTAATAATATAATTGAAGAAACAATTCTAACTTATAAGCCTTATTATCATGTCACTATAAAGTAATTTAAAAATAAAGTAATATTAAATATTTTAATCTTTATACACTCCTTAGTTATGATTGGCACCGACTTCGTAGATGTAATCGTATTTCCGTAAATTTCAATACTCTTAAAACGTTTAATATTTGAGGCAAAACTGCCATCAAATGGTTTGACGACCTGTTCGGCCAAAACTATTAGTTATATGTTAGTAAGTAGGTATAAAGTATTTGGTTTGGTTAAACAACCATCATTGTTTGTATTTTTGACCGACTTCCCGAAAGGATTAGTTGCTTCTCTATTACCTGGTTGCTCCGCTTCATGTGCTCAGATTTCGCTCATTCCTTTTTTAAAACAAAGATGTTAGCCGTCATTTGGTCTCATTTTTTTTATTAAGTTGGATAAGTACTTTAATAGACACTTAAGAAAATTCTTTGAAAATTCGACGTCAACGTCGCGCGACTAAAATGCAAACGCTGGCTCAACTATACGAGATAGACTTAAACTATGTTCTATATAATTGTAATATTAAAGTCAGTAGGCGCATATATTTATTTATTATTTATTAAATATAGTTGTTAAAAATTGCAATGTGGCATATTCCAAGATCATTTAAGGTAATATAGTTTATGTTCACGTAAAAGTAATTCTTTATTTTTTAAAAATTCTTTATTCTATATACATAAAACGTGTCATAGCTATTTTGAATACATTAATACCTTAAGAGAAATAAGTGATTTAAAATGCGTTAGCGGAAATACCAAGGCAATAAGTGAAGAGAGCACGTTGTTATCCGCTTGTATGGCGCAAAATGGTTATATACTGTTTGAAGTCAGTCATATTTTTTTGTTAACATTTTTCTTGTTATTAATAAAGGTTGAGCAAATTTATTTAAATATTATAAATTATTTAATTAATCTGCCCTCACTATGACAACATCATTCAAATCTTAAAAACTAGTGCTTGTTTCACAAAACTTTAAAACTCATTTATGGTCAATCATTCCTTATTGTAATCTTCTACTTTAGATATTTTATAGGCAATTAAAAGCATACTTATTAAATCTATGTATTTCTATATAAAAGTTTTATACTTAAATTAAAATTGTATTTGCATCATCAGCCTTTGATAGTCCACTGCTGGACATGAGGCCTCCCCTAATACACCCTTTCCATTGGGGTTTGGACCGTATCCACCACGCTGGTCCAATGCGGGTTGGTGAGTGGACAACTTTTACATGCCCATCCGACGCATGGACCATCTTACTTTTCAGACAACTGGGTGATCGGCCCAAATTGCCTAACCAACTAGGAAACAACTATGAAAATTTGTTGTGTCCCCGCAGGATTCGAACTCACGACCTCCGGTTTCTAAAGCACACGTCCATACCACTAGGCTACGGAAGCAGTTTAAAATTGTATTTAAGGCAGCTAAATATAAAAATATCTTAATACCTATCTGAGATTTAAATGCAAGCTGTTGACATCTAAAAGTGTTTAAAAAATATGTGGTGATGTACTATTTTTGCTGACGTACAATGAGCTTAGAAGATAGAGCCAATGTTTTATGGATTCTTACATCTTAAACAGACGGTTACATAGTAAATAAAAAAAAATAGTATCACGAAATATAGTTTCTTATCTTTCACCTAGCCATTTTCCCAAGGTACCATCGGGCTTTTAACCCATCTTAATTTACTTAAATAACAGATTTCATGAAGAGCGACTGGCCTCCGCAATTCAAAGGGTAAACTGCATTCTAAGAATATATTATTTTTCAATAAATTTAATTTGTCACTATGATATATATATCATATATCCAAAAATGTCTTGACAGGTTGTTCCCATTTTACCATGACCCACTTTTACATACCCAATGACAAATGAATGAAAAATTTTAGGCCCATATTGATCTAACCAACCAAAAAACAAAAACAATAAGAATTATTTTAGATAATTTGCACATTTTAACGTTTTTTTCCTGCAGGATTACGACCCGTCGTGGGATCACCTTTTATAAAGTAAGGGTCAATTCATCTAGGTCACGACTACGAAATCTAAAAATATTATAACTGATTTTAACGTCAAGCACAATGAAAGCTCGTCTGTCTTTGTTACCATAAATACTTTTAATTGGTAACATATTTCTATTATCTCACATCGTCGATACCACAGAGTTTATAGACAAGAGTCTTTAACCAATGCGTACTCCCCGTGATGACGTACGGGGCAGAAACGTGGCCTCTGACTATCCGGCTCGTCCACAAGTTTGCCGTAGCTAAACGTGCTATGGAACGTGCTATGCTCATAAACCCTCTGTCGGATAAAATTCGTGATGAATTAATCCGACAAAGAACGAAAGTTAGCGACACAGCGCAAAGTATTGGCTTGTTGAAATGGCAGTGGGCCGGTCACGTTGTCCGAAGAACGGATGGCCGATGGGCGCATAAGGTTGTAGAGTCGAGGCCACGTTAAGAAAAACGTAGTGTAAGTTGACCCCTGACTAGGTGGGATGGCGATCGCCATGCAGTAGCCGCAGGTTGGCAGCGAATAGCGGGGAATCGGGCGTCTTGGCGTTCATGAAAAAAGGCCTATGTCCAACACTGGACTGATAGGGGCTGATTTTTATTATTATATTTCATGTTGAGTGTGTACTTGACAGAGCGTTATGTGGAACCACGCGGTGTGATTGCAATTTTACGACCAAAATGGCATTTGCAAGTCATGTTCCGGCTTATCAAAAATAAATAGCAGAGGTCAACGATATCAGATACAATAGAAGGCGATCATCATAATCACGTTGCCAGTTATGATCTCACAAAAAAAACAAGGATACATATGTGAAACAAAACTTGTAATTTGAAAAACTATGAAATTCTCAGAGTCACACTTGTAATATTTCACTACATGATTTTTGCGGTGTACTAGCAATGCTCAGAATGTTGCATAATAATATGACTTTATGGTTAAACCAAAAACATTTTTTATAATTAAACTTGGTAACATTAGTTTAAGATTTGAAGTATGTGTAAGCTTAAAATCTGTCAAGTACAAACTATTTAAATTCTCTGATCTGTTTACTATTTTTCTAACGATACAATCAATAGGAATACACTGCTAGTAGTCTTCGGTTTGGTAGGTTTTATACTCTGCGTTTAATTTTTGAAATTATTGGATGCTAGGAAGGTGGCAAAGACCAATCATCCTCTCTATTCAAATTTGGATATTTTTAATTTCTATTGCTTCCCGAATCATCACTTGGTATAAATCGACGTTCATTAGCCAGTATTTTGGTTCATCAAATCTAATATAATGATTGGGCTTGTCTAGAACATGTCCAAATTGCAGATTTCTTATGGCGTCGGTGCTAACATCAGCTATATGTTCTTTTACTCTGGTTTTTACTGGTCTCTTTGTTTGTCCAATGTAAGAGAGACCACAATCACAAGTCTAGTTTGTACACACCAGTACCTGTAGAGGAATTTTACATTTGACCGATGGTAATAATTGGCTAATCTTCTTTGGCGCTTATAATATGTTTTAATAGAAGCTCGCTTTAAAATATAACCGATTTTGTCGAGTGACTTCTCTGATGTACGGTAAGACGGCAGGCACTCTTTCGACTGTGGCTGGCTTCACACGGTGACTGCGACGTAGACGTGGCACTTGGAGTTTGTAGTCACGCAGTACCTGCTTGACATTCTCCAGTTCAGCCGTCAAATGCTCCTTGTCGCAGATCCACTGTGCTCTCTGAAACAACTATTCGCCGGCAGTAGCTAACTGCGAGGGATGGTGTGAGAATCACCATTTAAATATTTATTCGTGTGGGATGCTTTTCTAAAAACTGCTATAGGCTCAAGCTATTATTAGAGTTTCTAATGATTAAAAAGATCTAAGAAGGCTAAGGAGATGTTTGCCTCTATTTCCATTGTGAACTTCATTTTGGGATGTAAAGAATTAAGAAGATCCATAAATGCATTGATTTGGTTTGTTGGTAAAATAGTGAATGTCATCTACTGACCGCTTATAGAATCTTGGTCGGATGGGAGCTGTATTGAGGGCTGTCTCTTCAAAGTTCTCCATGAAGATATCAGCGATAATAGGAGACACTGGCAGCTCTATCGCTTACGCCATCTATCTGCATGTAGAATTGATCATTCCACAACAAGTAGCCAGATGTAAGACAGTCTTCAATAGGTAAGCATGTATTATTATACATATTAAATTAGTGGATTTGATCTGTATTATAATCGCGTAAATAAAGAAATAATTATCTTAAAACATGTTAATACTTAATTTTAACATGTGCTTTTTAAGATATATGGCTGCTGTTCGGTTTTTACCCGACTCGGTCCATTCATCAGTTTAAAGGCACACAGTTTCACGTCTATTATTCTCTGAATTAACGTACTGACAAAACTGATGTGACGGCTAAAGTGAGAGAGATCTATTTACGGAGGCTTGTTAGAGGGCATTACGCCGAAAGCTTTTACAACAAGATGAGTGCTCCAGAATTTATAAATAGATGTAACGGCAAACGGATTTACGAGTATTTTACTTTGAATTACATATTTGTTATATCTTTTTTATAAGCCTATCTGACAACTGACAGGTCAATTAGATTCATTTTCTTTCATAAAAGCTTGTATAAATGTTTTCCGTAAAATAGACTAAATAGTACACAATCGAAATAACATTACTCAAAATACATAGTTGTCCTCTTTTATGTGTCCATTATGTTCATGTATCATCTTTAGCTGTAGGACTTAGGCTGGACTTGAGTGTTACTCCGAGTTTGCTTTTATTGCGCTTTGGAAGGCGCAGAGGATTATAAAAGGTCGTTGAGTCGGATTGACGGTGACAGTAAACACCCAAGTAAAAGCTTAGCCACTGAGCAAAGCGTGATTTTTAATATAAGGTCTAGCTCTTTCTCAGGTATTACATAACTTCTATTTTTAAATTCGATTCATATTTAACTTTTTGACTTGACGTCTTCGCAGGTCATAAAAGTTAATCAGAAAAAGAGAAGGCTCCAGAGCAGATTCACGTCATCTCTATCTAATTGAAATTTTACAAGTCTGCTTTGGAAGTTTTCTTACCGTAACAAAGTTTCATACAAATCTAATTCAAAATCATTGGTAAGTTTACCAAAGACTAGGCATCACGTGACGACCCTGTGTATTGCTCGTTACTGAGTAAACCGTGCATTGTCGTATTGCTCGTTACTGAGTAAACCGTGCATGTTAAACTTATCTTTAATTGTTTTAAGAATCTTAATAATTTTAAAATTTACAATCTTTATAGTTAATTAATAATAATAAAAATTAGGATGATGCGGCCTGCAAAAAAAATTTAAAAAAAAAAAGTTCATTGCTGTAAATAAAGGAAGTCTTCTGAAAGAATGTTAATTTTCATTTTTTATATTTTTTAAACCTGGTCTATGTTTTATTATAACCTTTTTTAAAATCGACAAAAGGTCTTGTGTTACCGCACCTCTTCATTCTGATACTTAATGAAATTTAAGTTAGCGAGGCTACGGTTTTATAAGTCACAAAATTCGGTATTTAAATTTAAAATTACAAATATACTGCTTCTTTTAAAGATCGGTTATACTTTGTTGTTATTATGTTTTATTTAGCAAATTAACGGTCGAATGATAAATGCCTTGCTAGGAATGTATTAGGTACCTATTTTAATTAAAAGACAACCATTATATTTTATATTTAAAAAAAAGTATGTTTTATATACTAGGAACAACTGCTGTGTAAAGTAAAATATTATTAAAACAACTTATATAGTACCATAGAAACATCATCCGAGCCAACTATGGCACGGATGCAACTATGCATATAAGTTTGTAAAACTGATGTTCGTCTAATTTCGTTCGTCTAAAATACTTCAAATTGTATTTTATTAAATCTGAACTTACGATGGAGTTTATTAACAGCATAGTTATACATAAACTTTACTTACAACTAAAGTCGGGAACATCTCAGTATACAACAACTGCAGTAAAGTACTTCTTTGATAAAATGACGTGCTCCCAACGCTGCCTAATTGCCTAATACGCCTTTTATTACTTAATTTTTGAATAATACTATAACAAATTAATGCAACTATGCAAAAGCATTTTATTAGTGCAAATTATAGAAATAGCATAATTTACAGAATATATGCACTCATATTTCTAAAGAGGAGACCGAGGCTCGGCAAACTTAGTGTGGGACGGCTCTGCGGCAGAATGGAGTAAAGACATTCGCGAAGTGGCCGGTGTGGGCTGAATGAGAATAACCGAAGATCGGAAGTGGTGGCGTGCATTAGAGGAGACCTACGTTAGTGGACGGACACGGGCAGATGGTAATGATAATATACCTTAAAATAAATTTCCTATGAGCTGACTGAAATAGCAGTTGTCATCTTTGTGCACATATTTTATGTCCAGAAACAACCTGCTAGTCATCTCTTGATTATCAACTGAAGCAAGGTTACGGCTAAGATAAGGTAACAATGTTTAATAAAACAATACAGAAAACTTATAAATATATCCTATGCAACTGTTACAAGTCTATGAAATAAATTGAAATTTCATCTTTAAAATTATGATTATTTTCACTAAAACTTACTCTATTTTAGTTATACTAAAAAATTCTTAAGAATGTACAAAATATAAATTTTATATACGGCAACTAGAATATATTAGTTAAATATTTTAAATATGTTAAAATAAATCTATCTAACTTGTCAGATAGGTTTTAATATTAAGGTAAGATTAATTTTCGATGAGCATTTAGTAAGTATTCTAGACTTTTTGTTTTATCTTAGAAATTGATCAAAATATCTTCAGAATAACTCATATTATTAAATGTAAGTTTATGTTTAAATTGTCTGTTCACAGGAACCTAAAATTATCTCTTAAGTCGTTTCCTAACGTTCAAATTCAGGATACTTAATAAGATGAGTGTAATTTGAAACTCAAACCCGATGGATAATTTTAAGCCTCCCAAGTTTCAGAAATTTTACAACAGATTTGTTACAGTATGAAGTATCATACAACGGATAAAAAGTTTAAACTTGACGCGACTCTGAAAGTTATATAATAATTTCATTGTCTTTTTATTATACAGTATGGAACAAAGTCGCTTTTATACGCCTGTCAGATTATTTTAATGTCTCTATCTTAAATCTTCGACTAACGGATTTTGAAGCGATTTTATAATACAATAAATGTATGAAATAGTAGAAACTCTGATAAATTTCGATGTTTTTAAGAGAAGTCGAAGTAAATACGATTTTTGCGATTACATTGCATCGCCGTCCGAACCCACGAAATAAACTAGAAATAGTGATTGCAACAGTACTATACACACTTAATTTTCACTTTTATCCTTTGGGTATTTCTAATAACCAAAAATAATCAATTATTCCTTAATAAACAATATAGATTAATATAGCCCTTTATAACATGTAACGTAAATGAATATCTCTGGAAAATATGACAGATATCATCGATTGCACCCGATATTGAAAGTCGGGGCAGAATCGAGCAATTTCGTAGTATAATGCACCGTTGCAAACAACAGCTTTATAAGAAAGAGTACTCGAATAGATACAAACTTTACCACTTCTAATTCAATGACAATGTTAGTATATTTACTCAGAAAATTAAAAACTACTAGCATTAAGATAGAAGTTGTAGGTTTAGCTCTCAAAACTTTTAATCAATCTACATCATCAAATTAGTGGATTTGATAATATAATAATCGCGTAAATAAAAGAAATAATTATGTTAATCTACATTGTATAAAGTTCTTACTATTTAATAATTTAATATAATCATTTAATATTAATTTGTTTTTTTTTTATAAATAATTTATTTCCGTAATGCAACTAAAAAATTTGAATTATTTTGTGGTTTTATTCATAAAATACTGTTTCAATTTTCAGTCCGAGTAAGTGATTTCACTCAATGTTCATTGACTCAAAAGCTTCCTTCAATATGTATTCTCAGTTGGATAAAAGTTACAACTTTAACTGTTATATATTTTCTTGTTAACCGCTTAAATCTTATATTCTTGAGACTACAAAAGATAAAACTGAATGAAAGAAACTTAGATTCCCTTAGTGCTAGTCACCAGCTGATATAATCGTATTAGTGGGGGAAGAGGGGCGTTTAACAACTTGATATACGAGGGTGATTTGGCTTTAACTGATTCGAACAAGTTAATTCACTTTGAATCCTGTCTCATTTATATGATACTAACTCAGTCCTGCGATTTTACTCAGTAGTATGGTATGTGATGGTAATTTGTAATAATAATGATAACACATCATCATGAGTAGCTAAGCTCTGGAGGTATTTAGGTGAGTGCGTCCGCAGGTTTATATTTATAATGTATGGGTCAATTAACACTTTATGTCTATAATATTCTATCAGTCTGAAGATAGGCTCAGTCTGCTCACTTTGGACTACGACAGACATGGGGCAGCGTTGTCTGAACTCTCGGTATCTCGATATGTCGCCAATCATGAGCTACCGCACAAGGACTCATGGAGACCAGGTTCTCTGATGGGTCAAAGCCTTCTCTGAAGTCCAAAATGTTGAGCTACGGAGCTGGTTATACTCAAGTGTCTCTCTGTAAACCGCCTCACTGTATGGATGTGGTCTGTGAGCTTAGAACCTCCGAGAACCCGGCCTGTTCTCGAGGCTGCGTTTCGTCAGTTTTCGCTGAGACGATTCGAGATGTTTTCCCGAAAACAACTTATAGACATGACTCAGGGCGATTTGGCGATGGTTCTTCAAAGGGTTTTATCACCTTTTTGAAGAACAATATGACTAAACCCTATGCCATGACCTCAGGAGTTCTCCGGAAGAAGAGCGGAGTTAAATAGACGAAGGTCTCTTCAGCACCGGTTTCAGAGCCCTCAAAGCTCCGTCCTCTCCGGGCTTTTCCATTTTGAAGTTGCTCAAGAGCTCCCTCGATTTCGTCTAGGCGATTTCTGGAAGATTCTCCGCCACAGGGCGGGTAAGAGTAGATCGAGAATCCTTCCCAAACGGCTCTGGGTGTGCCGAGTGCAACGCGTTTAATTGGCTGTAAAAGCTTTCAACTTCCGAGAGAACCTCTGGTTTCGAAGCGAAGACTTCTCCGTCCTTTTTGGTCAACTTAGTTAGATGGCTTTTCCAAGCTGTTGTACGAAGACTTTGGACCCCGGTTTTCTTCAATAGCTCTCTGTATTAAGAGCGTATTGAGTGACGGAGGTCGCGCCTTACCAGCTTGAGATGGTCTTGTTGAGAACCCGCTGTTCTAACGAAGTGACGGTTGGATCATTTCGTCGCTTTGCCATGAGATCAGTGTTTCTCCGAAAGTTTAGACTTTTTGCCTGTACGTCGCAGACCGCAGAGTTTGCACCCTCGTCCGAAAGAATTTTTACCACTCGATCGAGTTCCTCGTCAACGTTCACGTCGATTGTATTTTCAAGGCAGCAAATCGATTTTCCAGATTGATCTGAAATTTGCCAGGATCAATGATAGGCTGGAGCAGATTAGGCCGGAGCGTAGACTTCATCAATATAAGATAAAATAGATAAAATCATAGAAAGTCTATATAAAGTTTTGTATTGCGAATGAAATACGTTGAGTACTTGACTTGCCAATAATTCTTTTGCTGATGACACTTCTGTACTGTATTAAGGTATTTACAAACCGTACTTTCAATTTGCAAAATTTACTTCCTTAACTCACTTAAAAGTAAAGTAAGTTTTGTAATTTAATGTTGTGCCTTCAACCCCTTGCAGCACTTACGCCACAGTGGTGGCATTCTTCAGTTGGTTCCCTGTTTGACGCTATTATTGTTGCAGTTTTAAAAGTAAGCTCTTACTTCATTATATGGACTTCAAGCTTAAAAAATTATGTCCAAATTTTATTTTTGATGTAATTTTGTCAACTTTTTGAATAAAAATACAAAATAAAAATTAAAGAACTTATTTAGGGAAAATTAAGAGCTTACAATACATAAATTTTATTTAACACATTTAATCTAACGATTTAGTTAAAACACAAAACTTGTAATCTTAATCTATAGTAAATGCTTATTTGAATAGTTTATTTTTGCTTACTTATTCAAATAAGTAACACTTACCAACACATATAGTGCCAGTATAAATAGAACATAACGACACTGTATGTTGCAAACTAGGAGTAATATAATCGAACAAAAAAGACATTTAAAATGTTGTTCCTGCTTAATTTCCGAAAACTGGTTTATCTTACGTAATTGATATAACTGCCTCCGTAGCCTCATGGTATGGGCATGTGCTTTAAAAATCAGAGGTCGTAGGTTCGAATGCTGCGGGGACTCAACAAATTTTCATTCTAGTTTCCTAGTTGGTTAGGGCAATTTGGGCCGATCACCCAATTGTCTGAAAAGTAAAATGATGTGCATGTCCATGCGTCGGATGGGATGTAAGAACTCGGTCCACCCACCGACCCGCATTGGACCAGCGTGGTGGGAAACGGTCCAAAAACCTGCTAATGGATAGGGGTGTATTAGGGAAGGCCATGTCCAGCAGGCTGATGATGATGATGATGAATTATCTAAATTGTTTTGTGTAACTTACACCAAAACAATTTAGATATTCATTGTAAATGCAATTAAGATACAATTGTATCTAATTGCATTACAATTGTTTCAGCGGTTGTTTGTTTACATATTGCTTTATAAAGTTCAGTGAAGGAGATAACTACATCGAAAGTGATGAATTAAAATTAATGAGGTTATTACACTTAATTAGTACACTTTAAAGTAGGTCATATTTTTGTTAAAATATTATTAGGCTGTTTAATTATTTTATGTATGTTTGTATGCAGAAGTAATCATTGCCAAATAATGTTTTTTGTTTAAAACGCACATACTTTAAATGAACTAAGTAAAAACCATATTAATAAATTTAAAAATGTTTTTTTTTAAGAAATTGTTCGCAAAACTTTTAAAATAATTGGTTATAGAAAGTTTTGTTGCAAGAGATACTTAAAATGATAAAAGATTACAGCAATTTTTTGATTTTCAATGACATACATTGCTTTTTATGTCATTGAAAATCAAAAATAAAGTACACAGGAAGGATAGTAAGTTTCTTTAAACGAGGCTTAAATTATACTCTACACTAGAAGGCTATAACAACAGAAATACTTTACAAAAAAAATATAAATGCTGTTGCATATAAAATGCATCTGCCATTTCCCCTACCCCTTTAAAATATTTCTACTGAAACACGGTAACGTACTCTAACAAAGCTTTACGGAGAAGAATTATGAGAGGAACGAAGAAGGCTTGGCTACTTCGCTGAAAGGCAATATCTATCCTTTATTTGGTCATTGTGAAATACTGATAAATAAACTACCAAAAGCGTAGAGCTTTTTGGAGCTATTTTAATTGTCATGATTGGTTTAATTAACTTATGTCTCAGTTTTAATTTTCAATTAAAAGTAAGTTATAAATTTTAGTTTTTAGTGCGACTAGCTTTTGAAGCGGCGGAAACTAAACGGTGTTTTTTCCAAAATGGCGACCCTGTTGTTAAAATGTACAAAATTAAAAAAAAAATTGCGACACACTTCCTCTAGGGCATTGAATTATTTACCCAATTTTTCAACTGAAGGCTCTCTAACAAGTTTCTAATTTACGGAGCGCATTGGGCAAGCATTGTTTTAAATCATAAGTTATGTTTAGGCAACGCAAAAAAATAATTAATTAAATATTTTTTCTAGCGGTCAGATCCTGTTCCGAATATTTTTCTTCTCATTGTTCTGTTCAACCTGTATTTATTTAATATGAACCTGTATTTTAGTAATCCAGCTTTTTAATCAAAACAATGTATAGTGTAAATATTTTTGTACTAAAGAGTATCAATGAGTCTGCGATAGTGTATGAAATGCTGGTCCGATTTTGGACAACACTATCTCAAAATAGCTGATATAATAGGGAGTAAAATACGATTTTTTTTGTAAAAGCTTTTATTTGCAAAGTTTTACATGCAACCATCAGACCAAGTCGCGGGCAATCAGATATTACTGCCTATAAAAATAAAAGTGGTGATAACTCTGCTACGTTTAATTGATTATTGACAATTTTGCCTCTTCGTGCTTTAGTACGTATCATTACTGTTTATTAACTAATCTATACTCATAAGGAGATATAGAATGACAATGACGACGGTTAATATAAATTCAAGTGAATTTTGTCTCTCTTTCTTTTTCTAATGGCGGCTGACACTAGCTCATATTTGAGTCAAAAATACAGTACAGTATTTACGATGTGGAATACCCGTTTAAATAAAGCAAGTCAAACAAAGAAGAAATATATTAAAGCGATGTTTACCACCGAGGAATCATGTCAGTAATTGAAACGTAAAGTATTAGTTTTGTATTCAGCTATCAATGTCCATTTATAAAGTTTACATAAGTCAACACGAGAAAAGTAATAGCAAAAATATTTTTTACATTAAATTGTATATTATCCCAAATTTTTCTATTTCAAAAATTTAAACAAATAATTTTCACTATAATTTTCTCTTTTTATTAATGAGCTAAAATATAAACGAAGCTAATGCAGTAAAAAACGAAGGAAACGCATAATCCTTTTCAGTGGGAAATCCTTTTATCGCCCGTATCCAGGGCTGACAATTTTTTATAAGGAAGGGAGTTTGTATGTTATTATTCAGAATTACTTCAGCCCAATAAATTTATCGAACACGATGATCAGAAGCGGTGGCGTGCATAAAAGAAGGCCCATGTCCAGCAGTAGGCTGACACAGGCTTATGGTGATGATGATAAATAAATTTATCTAGCAATACATAACCCACAAATATTTTGTAAAATCAAATTATTATTTACGATTAAGTTTTATAAATAAACCGCCATTCTTTGCGCTTATTTAGTACTAAAATAATTATTTAATAATCGCAAGTGAAAATAAATGTTCATAGCGACAGTTTCTTAAATATTAGGCAACAGACATATTTTTTGTGGTGTCTAGATTATTTATCATAATATTTTTAATATGTTAATGTCTAATAAGTATTTCGGTGTTGATTTATATACAACTGATCTCCATAATCAGTTCAAATGAGAAGTTAGAACAAATTTGTAGGCAAATTTTATAAAAGCTTGTTATAAATTGTTATAAATCGGTCGTCCAATAGGTCCCCTATACACAAGCCATTTAATAATATTTCTAATTCTCTCTTTTTAGTTTTTATTTTTTTTTTCTATGAGAATCTATCAATCTTTTATCACTAAAAATATTAATAATTTTCAAATATACTACAAATAATTTTCAAATTTGGGAGAGTTCTGAGATATGTTCCTGTTGTCATAACTATACAATTTTTTTAATATGCTTTCTTTTTTTTTCATATAAATTTTATATGCGTAATTAAAACGCTTTATAGGAGATAAATTTAACAGCTGCATAACACTTTTGTCAATTTAAAAAACTATAATTAGTTATTTTGTTTACATTATTAGATAAAAAGGACTTTTAACCGGCCGTTGGAAAGTGTTTGAATTTTCAGGTATTCAAAATATAAAAAACGCGTTAAAATCCGTCAAAAGTTCTCTTATTCAATAATATTAAAAACTTTTTTTAATAATAAAACAAAGCAGAGGTGTAAGGTTATACCTCTTTTTTAACTGCCTCCTTAGCCTAGTGGTAAGGGCGTGAGCTTTAGAAAACGGAGGTCGTGCGTTCGAATCCTGCAACAAATTTTCATTGTAGTTTCCTAGTTGGTTGGGGTAATTTGGGCTGATCTGCCAATTGTCTAGAAAGTAAGATGATCCATGCGTCGGATGGGCATGTAAAAAGTCGGCCCTGCGTCATACTCTCACCGGTCGTGTCGGTTTTCCGTCCCATCGGGCTTTAAGAGTATAAAGGAACAGGGAGTGCGCCTGTGTTTGCGAATACACTTGTGCACTATATTATCTCCTACGTAGTTGGCTGATATTTAATATAGATCGGCCGCCGTCCTAATCGATTGGAGAACATTATTTATAAGGTTATAACTCTGGCCATAATAGGAAGTAAGTAGTCACGGGTAATCTATCAGCTGCCCTGGAGACGTAATATTTCTAAGGAATCGTCATTATTTTACAAAATCAATTGTTAGAACTGTCATTTAGACCTGATCATTAATGTAAGTTTTTGTCAGTTTCTAAGCAAAATATTGTATTTTCTATTAATTCTGTCACAGGTATGTTATGAATACCGCGATACACAAAATATGCGCGCACTTTCGGCGGATACATTTTCTCCCCTTTCACATTCAATAGGCCTGCAGTATTGAGCGGTAAAGTGCCCCTGTTGTTCCCTTTGAAAGCTTCATTAGTGGTTACAAAGCCTCTTGAGAATAAAAGTTCCAAGAGATTTTGAAATGACTGCAATAAAAAGCAAGGAAAGAGAAGAAAATACCATTACTGCTTCGATCCTTTTGTTGATGGTACGTTTATTATTGTTTGATATAAAAGTTACCAATACTATATTTTAAGGTATAATTATACCGATTAATAAATCATAAACTGCATATTTACAGTAGACAAATATCAATAAAGTTAAAGGTGTATTTAGAAAATCACGATACAGTATAATTTTTATCTTAATAATCACCGATTTGATAAAGTTTTGTATCAAATGTTGCTAAATTTCAGTAGTATTAACGTGCTCATTATTTTAATATTTTAAAATTTTTCTTTAAATAATTTTAAAAAATAATTATGTGATTAATTGCATATAATATGTAAATTATCATGTCCGTATGTCCCAAAAGCTATTGATATGTGTCCCGTGGGATCATACTGGAATAATCCTGTTATAGTCAGTAATTGTATTTGCTATGCTATGACGTACATCAATGGTAACTAGTTAGTATCACAGATTAAGTTAGTTTTACTAGTTAATCTGTGATAAATTCATTTATATATATTATTTCATCCATTGTTCTTAAATGTGATTATTCATTTATTCAAAAAAGAATCATAATGTGATTCTTTATATTAGTGTCTTTCCAACTAAATCATACAACTTACAAGTAATGCATTCTTTAAATCAGCAGAATAAAGGACGACATATAAATATCTAAGTAATATTCCAATACAAATATTATAAAATAAGTATGACGGATCAATTTCATGTTAATTGTTGGCTTTCACGTTAGTTGTTAAAATGTTGCAAAAGTATTTGAACAGTAAGTGCAATCGACTTGACGACCTCGCTTCGGTGGTATAACTGGCTGACTGTAGCACTGGGGATATAGGTTTGATTTTAAATGACCGTAATAAATATAGAGTTCTCTTCTCGTCATATAATTTAAGTTCATATAGTATAGATTATTTTTAGTAACAAGTACATTTAGATGCTATGGTACAAGTTTAACTTAATTTGAGACTAAATGATGCTGTGTTACTGTCCCAAAACAAATACTTATTCCTATTAATAACATTAAGTTCGTAAGCGAAAGGTAATCATGACCTACGAAAAGTACCCGAATAGCGTTACTCCAGTTTCATTGTCGCTGTATATGTTTAGTCAATAAAAGTTACCGAAAGGACAAAATACATTAACATATAAAGGTTAAATTTATCCTTTAAAAATCATATTAAACGCACTTCTAGCAGACAAAAGGACAAAATAACTTATTGGCCGACTCCCAAGAAGGAGGTAATCAATTCGGAGCGTATGTTTATTTTTTTTGTATGATGTTGCTCATTGTTGCGCCATAGAGCTCGACTTTCTTCATTCTTTTTTTTTTAATAGGTGTAGCTGTCATTTGGTCCCATTTAAAAATAAATTTTATTTTTTAAATTTGTGATAAGTAGCTTAATAGATATTTGCGAAATAAAAAATACTGCGTGAAAATCATATTCGTGCGAATTAAAATTACAAACGCGCTTAAACCGTAACAGATATTCTAGCCAAATTTACTTCATAAATGGTCTACTTTATGAACTCATGAAACATAAATATCTGTTTCAAATATAACCCACAATAAAATTTTTAATGTAAAACTTTGTTGAAAAATTGCATTTAAGCACATTCAATGCTAAAACATAAATTTATGCATTTATTATGCAATAATTTATTTGCATAAAAAATCATAAGATTTTGATTACCTACACCTTAAATGACATTAGAGATCTAAATCAGGACAAATATCGCACGTAGATTTTCAGTAGAAGGCACGTTGTCGCCCACTTATACTGGGCAAAATAGTTCTGTACTGTTTTAAGTCGGTCATATTTTTTGGTTAAAATTTCTATTGTTAATTAAAGTTTTCGTAGGCAGCTGGTTGTTTTTTGTTTTAGGGCTTTGTAACAAAATGCTGCAATCATTTCTAACTACTAGTGCTATTAATATTGCAAGAAGTGCCCTCATAACTTAAGTAAGTATTAGCTGTTTCTTAATATGCTTTAAAACAGACTTTGACTTGGCTGTCGTAATAATGATTCATCACTTACCTAAGTATATAAAAATTATACATACAATAAAAGCATAATCGACGTAGGTTCCTCATGAAACGACTTGTGAAACAGATATTTGAGAGTCCACTCTAGATAGGCTATAGAAGTCCCTCGTTACGACGCTTTTCGTTTTGTTACAAGTCGTCTATTGAGTCAAAAAATCATAATTTTTAATTTTTTTAAGGTGTTTAAATATTATTCCAAATAAACTCATTCTGACGAAAAATTATCAATATTGTCAATTTATTTACACAATGAAAAAATGTTGATAATGTTTTCACATTTGGAAGTTGTAGTATATAAATTATAACAAAACAGTTATGTAACGGAATTATTAATTAGAATTAATTCTAACTTTTGTTATAAAAACATATGTCAAACGATTATCTTAGCAACTAGCTAATATTCATTGCGTAGCTTATTATTTTATAATTATTTTTTAATAAAGTATGTTAATAGAATATACGATAGATCCAACAATGCAGATGCGTATTTACAGCCCTAAAATTATTCTCTTAATTATGATTTGAAGTGTCGTATTAAAGCGAATGAATTATAAATAGATTTTAGACAGTATATAATTAGTCAAATAATTTACTAAAGTTCGCCAGTCTGTCCCGCGGCCACGGCCGCTGATAAGCGCTCGAAACTTCGGGAGTTTAAACCCATACTCCATACTAATATTATAAAGCGTAATTAACTGTCCAATTGTCTGTGTGTCCATCGTTACATCTCAAAACCTGCCAAATTTGGTGTATATGAACTTAGAATATATTCCAAGAAAGAACGTAGTCTACTTATTATAGCGAAATTTGTGTATTTGAAAGTTCATTATTATTGAAGACTCAGACTATAAAACTTTGTAAGTAAATAAATAAATAGATATAAATACACTTTTTACTTATACATTATATAAATGTTACTATACGTTATATTTCAATATACATCACTCTTAGACGTGGACCAAGTGGGGGGTACCAGGTGGTATATTATAATATTATTTAATAAAATATTTATCACGTTTTATTTGTTTACAATATCTCCGATATTTCAGACCCTTGCAGGTTCCATCATCACGGGCAGACTGAGGTGTCGTAAGTCTGTCTGTCGACGTTTTTCCTAGCCACCACCATTTTAGACTACTGAATTTGTGTTGTAAATCAACACAAATTCAATACTAGGTTTAATTCAATGAATAATAGGATAAAAACGACGTGTAACCCAACCATCGTCTATTTTATAAACCCGGCGGCCTTCATACTACCTCAATCGATAAATAAAAGATCTATACTTTTGTTTATGATTTATCAATTACATATAAAAATCTATTGACCATGCAAACAAGATATATCGTGAACAATTGTAGTTAATATGAGATCGAGCGCGCATCCTCGGTAGAATCGGTGTTCCTAGCAATAATTTGTGGTACTTCGACTTTGTTACAATGGTTGAAAAGTCGTTTTGAAAACAAGATTGAACGCGACCAATTCACTAAAAATTATTTAAGACTGTGTGTTGTTACCACACGACTAGAAAAAAAGCTGAACAATAGGAAGTAAAAATTATTACGTTTTAAAAGCAAATTAATAGTAAAATATATACACAACAGATTTTAAGAAGATAAAGTTCAGATTAATAACAAGTCTGCGACATAAAGTTAATTTACATTCGAGCCGTGCAGAACTCAGGGCAAATAATACCGGTAAATTTTATACTATCGGCTGAATGTGCCGCAATAAAATCGGCGCGTCGGATAATTACAACTTTGTTGTTTTGCAGTAGTACTATTTTCATTTTTTAAACTTATGTATACTTTTGTATAAATGACTAAAATTTACATCAAATGAGTAAATGCCGCTGAAATTTTTACGTTATACTGTAACAAATGCAAATGGCACAACAATAAGTAGATTTATATTAATAAACCAAAAATATATTAGAAGACTATTAAGTTTAAATAAAATAAAATATATTTTTTTTATTTGTTTGTAAATGTGTATTTATATTATGAAGAAAATCAAAATTGGACGCACCCTTTAACCTAAGAAGAACAGAAATTTTACGTAAAACTTAATTTATAAGAAAATATACTTACAAAGGCTCTATAAATATATAAAAAACTTCTAAATGTGATATTTCTACTTATCATATTCACCGTGTGTACATTTGAAATACAAAACATTGATTGCTTTTCCAACTCCTTTGTCCGAACAAAGAGCAAAAGTACCAGCTAGTGTGTCGGTGATGGAAAACTTTATAGTGTTCTGAAGCCAAAGCCGTATTTTATTGTTCTATAAAGAAAAGAAATTTAATTTTTCATTTATCTTCAATGTAACATTTAAAATGAACGTACAGTTATTTAAATATGATGTAAAATATGAATATAATCATTCATTTACCAATGTTTATCTTTCGATTGATGCGTTGTTAAATAAACTGTATTTTGGCCTGAACTCTTTTACTGTAGACCTTTAAAGACAAATAAATCGAAAGATAATATTAATATATAAGATAAATTACAGTTATCCATAATAAACAGTG
>JAGSMT010000975.1:0-27261 GCA_029286875.1 Lamproptera curius | reverse complement strand
CTTAAACTTACTTTTTGAATCGTTGTGAATAATAAACATGTTTTGTTTCTTCTTCTTTTTGTAACAAACCATTACAATGTTTTGAGTAATAAAATAAGTTATAGCATTGTTACAAATCAATAGAAATTGTTATATACTTATATTACAACGATTTGACGCGTCATGTAGCTTAATAGTGTTCCAATTAGCAATTTATTTTGAATTTGATGAATACCCTTCGTTACTTAAGATCAATAAATATCAAACTAGTTCTTAGCAATGCTTACAAAAAAGATAAAAAATATGTCTGATTCTAAAAGTTTAGAATCGTTTCTACAGAAATTAAACTGACAGATCATTATAACGACTTCTTCCCAAACGTAACCTATCTCAATGGTAATAAGGATATTAAATCATACAAGTTTCGTGATGTTGCAGGCTCAATAATATTTTTACTGGTTAAAGGTATTTCAACTTTCCAACATGACATACGTATGAATCAGTCTTAAATATTTTCCTTGAAATATAGAGCACCCTGTTAGTACGAAATCTTATTTTTATTTATGATGTGATTTATGTGTTTTGTAAAATCTTGAAACTTGTAGTCGAGTTCAAAAAATAAAAAATATATATTAAAAATAAGGATGCTATAAAGTTTTTTGTTATCTAATAAAATTTTATGTTTGTTACAGAACGCAACAATTTTTTAGCTAATTTTGATTGTTTTTTTTTATATACTTTAACTAATTTAGAGATAGAATGTAGATAAACAAAGATTAACGTCAATTTTAATTAATACTAAAAGTCGAGTACTTACTGTTTCACCGTGAACCATATTATATGTAAAATTATTATAATTATAATTTAAAAATATTATATTAATCTTGACAAAACCTTTAAAAATATGAATTATACGTTTTTCAGAATGAGTATTTACTTACGTACTTACCGGTGGTAGGTCCCCTTTTTACAGAAAACCGTCTTGGTGGGTACCACCGCGGTGCCTTTTTCTGCCGCGAAGCAGTAATGTTTAAACACTGGTGTGTTCCGGTTTGAAGGGCACCGAAGCCAGTGTATTTACTGGGTAAACGAGACTCAACACCCTATGTCTCACGGTAGCCAGCGCGTTTGCGATACCACTGGTATTGCCAATGTCTAAAGGCGTCGGTGACTACTTCCCATCAGATGGCCCGACTGCTCGTCTGTCTGCGTATGATATTAAAAAAAAAGAGTAAGGGTTAACTCATTAATGTTCATTTTGTCTTCTCTTAACAAGTTAAGTATTTTAATAACAATAGGAAATTGTAATAAGGCCTTATTATTTTAGAATCTAATATTTTTTAAGCATGAATGTTTCAATAAGTTGAAAAATTTAATAGAAATTGCAATATTTATATTATAGCTGCTTTATCTTCCGTCAAGTCACATTATGTATATCTTTTTAAAAGTCAAAGCGAATAAAGCATAAAAATTGAAGGTAGTAAATCTAATGCTATGCGCAGAATGTATACTTTACTCGAGTTACATCTTACGTAAGCGCACAAGAAGATATTTATATTTGAAAAATAATCGTTCTTTATTGAAAAGGCAAAGTTTTTATTATACTAACTTTTTATATAAAATGTGCGTCTGTGGTATAGATCTTTTTAAAAATTATCTTTGTCTCCTGTTCGAAGCCGAATCTTAAGTGAATAATAATGATATACACTTCTTTAATACTAGTGGTTTCATATTATACTAATACTACATAAATAATATACCTCCACGAAACAAAGCATAAAATTTTTATTTTGCAAATAAAATTAACGCAAGTAATTAATAGGAATTGATTTTTATTAATTTTGAATAATTGTGTATACTAACTGAAACAGCGGTAAATTGCATAAGCAACAGAAAGTACAGTTAATTTAGCACCTAAATCTGAAATTAACGTAACTGAGTTAAATTGGTAATTGTTTCCAAGTTCACTTTATGTTATACATACTAGGATTTTAGAAACACCTAACGTGTACTCAAATGCGGCTATAAAGTACAGTCGGCCATGTAGTATTTTATTTATTGTATATAATGTTTAGAAAAGTATTAAATAATGAGTTAAATATTTGGATGACTTTTAATATCATTTCATCGTTTGTAGCATTTAAATTATCTAATATTAACCTATATTAATTTAATTACTGATTAGCTACTCGAACGAAATCTGTAAGACGGTCATTATTTAGAATGTTTTTATAAAATCAAATTATAATCAAAAAATTACCTGTGCGAGTACATAAAAAAATAATTAAATGCCCGTAAAATTAGATACATGGAAGAGGGAGTGAACCAATGTTTGCTCGTAGCTATAATTGTGAACTACTGTAATGAGACATTACGTCATGTATATACATCATACATACATCATTAGCCTGTGATAGTCTACTGCTGGACATAGGCCTCCCCTAATACACCTCTATCCAATTGGGGGTTTTGGACCGTATCACACCACGCTTGTCCAATGCTAGTGGACCGACTTTTTAAATGCCCATCCGACGCATGGATCATCTTACTTTTTACACAATTGCGGCCCAAATTGCCCTAACCAACTAGAAAACAACAATGAAAATTTATTGGGTTACCGCAGGATTCGAACCCTCGACCTCCGATTTCTAAAGCACACGCCCATACTACTATGCTACGGAGGCAGTAATTTACATAGTCTAGTATAATTTCGGTATGGTCAGATATCGTGCTCTTTTTCTTGTATACACTTGTAATCACAACTTTAAGTCAATATTTGACACATTATCTTGGAAATATTAGCTTGGCTACGTTACATGTATTTAAGATCATATTTTATCTGCTGCTCAACCTCGCTCATCATATTATTATATATTTTTATTAAATTTACGCTTGTTTTACCATCAAGTATTATACTTATTAAAAAATGACCTAGCTTAAATCCGACGATGTTAAAATCCAACGTCAGTACATACAATAAATAAACATTTGAAATTAACTTGCAACAAATAAAATTACAAACTACGTAAGTATTTTTGCAATTAAATTGGATATTTCATTTGCACAGTAGTAATTTATTAGTTTTCAGAAAAAATGGGCGGCTCCAGTATGCTTTCGTTCGCCAGTAAACTTAAAAACGAGCAAAATGTACAAAGCGGTGTATATTGCTGATTCCAGATTTCCACCTAGATATTGTTATTTAGATTAAAAAAATAAATAAATACCCTATTATTATTATAAAAGCGAAATTTTGTGAGAATGGATGTTGGCCCTTTCACTCAGAATTTACTTGATGTATTGTAATGAAAATTGGCAATTATGTAGCTCATACACCAAAATAACTTACAGGTTGTGTATAGGATAGAAGAGGTTGGTCTGAAAAGTTTCTGACCTCAACTCAAAGATGACGCCACCTCGTTAATAAAAGCTTAGTGAATTTAGCTGTGCATATTTTAACAGTTACTCACCAAAGTTTCGCCATTTTGGATGCGCAGTTTTAGTTGACAGTCGTTTGAGTGAGTAGAAGTGAGTGTTTTTCTGAAATGGAAAAATTGAGTATCAGGCATTATTAGATTTTGTTTTTGAAAGGCAAGACGCCTACGCAAATCAAAGATGATGGACTGGACTATGTAGGGGACTCTGCAACCATCATTTACCATCAGTGAAATTTTTGGCAGCTGAATTTAAACGCGGCCGTAAGAGCTTGGGAGACTCATTACATTCTGGACGTCCAAAACTGCAACTACTGACGATAACATTGCTCACGTTCACAAAATGGTGTTAAACGACCGCCGAATCAAAGTGAGAGAGTTAGCAAAGGTTATAAAATGTTCAAAGAACGTTTTTCACATATTAAATCAAGATTTAGACATGAGAAGCTGTCCGCGGGGAGCTGCGTTTGCTCACATTAGACCAAAACCAAGTTCGAATGAACATTTCCAAAGCTCTGTTAGCGCAGTTTAGGCGCAATAAATCCGCTTAATAATAGTTTTGCCGCTGATAAATTACTGTAGATGAAACTTGGATACACCCATTATGCGCCCGAAACAAAACTACAGTCAAAACAGTGGATCGCAAAGGGAACTAGCTCCAAAAAAAAAAGCAAACTGGTCTTCGGCTGGGAAGTGATGGCGACTGTTTTTGGGATAGTCATGGAGTTATCTTTATCGATTATCTTTAAAAAGAAAACCATTACAGTAGCATACTACGCATCATTACTTGATGAGCTAGGCAAAATTATGAAAACGGCCACATTTGCAATAAAAGAAAACCTTGTTTCACCAAGACAACGCGCTGTCTCTCAGTCGCTGCCACCCTACCATATGCAAGGCTTTTGAGACAACTTTTATGGTGTCAATATTCAAGTATTTACTAGACTTACAGCTGGGTATCTCGAATTCCGAGATTCTTACCTAATTTAACTTGGCTGGCCCATACAGGCAATCGAGCTGATCAGATTTGATGATATATTAAATTACATAAAATTCTGTTTTTAATCATCTCATTAAAAGTTAGTAATGGAGCAGTTGTTCTACGATACCAATTTTATAAAAATGTGCTTTAAACTATTAATAGTAGTAACGATAAAACATAATAGAATTGATACTCATTAACTCTGAAATGTTGTTTAGGTTAGGAATAATGATTTAATTCTACTTTTTATTTTATTTTAGTACATGTACAAATTTTCTACTACTACGTTAAATGTCTTTTATAACTTCTTTATGACTTTTTCATCCTTAGTATTTAAATAAAACAAAATCTTTGTTTAGGAATATTTGCTCGCCTTTCAAGCGATTTGATCTGAATTGCTGTAAATCTGACCTCAAGAGAAGACAGGCGCTCTGTGCAAACATCATTTTGTTTGTTCTCAAATCATTTCAACATCGAAACGTCTTTCCTCATCATCTTCATTGAAACATTAATAGCTAATTTTAAATTAAATACTGTATCTGTTCCAAAATATTCTTATTGTTGCAAATAAATCAATATTATTTTAATTTAAATATTAAAACTACTTAAATTTAACACTGCTAAATTTAAGACGTCTAAAATTTTAATTGAGGTATCATAAAAAGCCCCTGTTACTTGAATAGTGCATTAAATCCGATGAAATTAATATTTTAATTCTAATCATGGTAGATAGACAAGGGCAGGTTTGAGGAGACTCCTGCTAATGCAACTATAGGACGCCGCCAAAACCACTGCCCAATATTAGTAACAGTTTATCTTCTCTCGAATTGCTTTCACTGTGGCCAAAAGTGATCAAAGTCATCAGTGATACTAACTCAAGCAAAGGCTAGTAAACCCATTTATTTTCACCCCTGTATTTTACCTTATATCTAGTATGCCATGGCTTTTGACAAGTTTCACACCGCGTTGAAGAAAAAGGTTGTTTACACCACTCACTTGGCGTTCTGACTTAATTCGCAGCTTTTTTGCGTGTCACAACGTCCACTAGGAAGCAAGGACGGTGCTATCTGTTTAGCTTTTAAACCCTGGTGGAAAACAACAGGCACCACACTAGCATGACCGTTAAACTTTTTTTAATTACCTTAAAAAAAAGAATTAACTTACTAGCTAAATGGTTTCGAACGTTACAAAGCCGAGTGCTAAGAGCCACTGCTAACTACGTCACAAGACTGAAGCACTTCAAACGAGTTATAGTTTTATTATACTAACTCTCTCCAAACTTCTTTTATTTGTTTTAAAAGTGCGAAACAGCTTACAGCTCTTGTAAGTCAAAGCGGGTAATTCTTTAGGTCCTTCAAAAACTAGTATTGGATTTTGTACTTAAAAATTTTCCTTAAACTAAATTATTGGGTATTGATTAATGACTATAGTATATGGCTATGACTACGTAAATTAAAGTAAATTTACATGTAATAACCTAAAAATATTATGTAAGTATTTGATTAATAACTGCCTCCGTAGCGTAGTGGAATGGACGTGTGCTTTAGAAACCGGAGGTCGGGTTCGAATCCTGCGGGTCAGCAACAAATTTTCATTGTTGTTTCCTAGTTGGTTAGGGCAATTTGGGCCGATCACCGAGTTGTCTGAGTGCAAGATGATCCATGCGTCAGATGGGCATGTAAAGTCGGTCCACCCACCAACCCGCATTGACCAGCGTGGTGGATACGGTCCAAACCCCAATGGAAAGGTGTGATAGGGAGGCCCATCAGTGGACTATCAAAGGCTGATGATGCATGCATATGATTAATTTATTTATTTTGATACATTATAAGGTAACACTACAGTCTTTAAAGCGTCAACGCGGTGTCTATTTCTTTTGATAGGCGGAATACCACATCTGTGTTCGGGTTTGAAGTGCAACTTAGCTTGTATAATTTCTGGATAGAAGAGATATAGTATCTGACTTTTAAGGACAAACGTGGGACTAGTGTTGTCTTAAGCTGTTTTTGTTTATAGGCAGGAAGTATTGTTACCTACTAGGTGAATGTACTAGAAGCCCCTTAATTGTCCCGAACAATTGACTAATTTCCCTTTTCTTCAAATAAGTGACACCTTAGTAGTATTTATTAGTAGTAAATTATTGCTTCGTAAAGATCTTTAACTTTTAATGATGATTGATTACAGCTATTTGCGTATTGAAAAGGATTTAAACATTTCAAATATAATAATAAAAAAGAGTTAAAAACTATGTTACTTTATTAATTAGTTGCAATACCTGAGCAGCTTAAACTGCGCTTCCGGTCTGATCTTTGTCATAAAGGTGCAGATATTATAAATACACTTGAATTATTAGTAGAATTTACTACGTGTGTTATAATAGCTATATGTATATATATGTTAAGTTATATGTTTATCTACTAAGAAATTAATTACTACTTTATAAGTAATCCACACGTCGTCGATGAAGATAAAACGTAAACCGTTTTGGAACAATAATATGGAATGGAAATAAAACATACAAAAGTCAAAAGTCTGACAAATCTTGACGACTTAATAAAACAACGAAAGAAATTTTTATATTTTTTTATTTTACGCTTGTATTAAAATTTAATATAAAAGATTTTTTAAATAAAAACAGTACTCAGCAGCATTCGTAATTCATATCGCCTATTACCAGAAACAATCAACTTTAGAAATCCCTTTAGAAACCCAAGAAACGTTTCAAGCTTTTTTGAGAAGTTTAGTATTTAATCTTGTTACTAGTTATGTTAAGGAAGTATAGAATAATTTGTACTGTAATTTGTAAGTCTTTTGTACGTATTAATGATAATATTTATTTAAGCGTATGCATGGTGTTTCTTTTATTATTTATTAAAATTTAAGCAAACAACGTTTTTTTTAATCTTGAACCTAATATTTAAGTACAGCCATCAGGTACCAAAAAACATATATAATAATGTTATTTCTAATGGGTTAGGAAAGGACAGTTCAGCGACTGATCGAGCTGAGGCTCGGCCAGTCGAATCATTTGAAAAAAAATTATAAGTATGCAACGCTCCTTCAATACTACATACTTCTACAACAACTGGACTCTTCAATAACAACCCTCCAGCATTACCGTTTTAAGTTATCCTGTAACGTATTTTCAGGCCTAATTGTAATCTATATTTACAAATGATTTTGGCATCATATACAGTTACATTCAAAAACCCATTCTGTTGAAAATCGTCCTAAAGCAAAACCAATCTCAATTTTCAATACTCGTGAAGAACGTACGTATCATAACTCAAATAAATATCATTACTTTTTCCGTGATAAATCTGCATGAAATTAAGTATGATAGTAATCGATTAAATTTCAGTGTACTGTCGACAGAATGTTGCAGAAAACTTCTATTGCATAAAATATTAATAATGCACATTCATTCATTGAAGTACACATCATCATCTGCCTGTATTAGTCCTCTCACTGACATAGGCCTCACCTCAATGCACGCCTTCTATTAGGGGGTTTTGACCTGTATCCTACGCTGGTCCAATGCGGTGGTGGGTGACCTGACTTTGTACAAGTCCATCCGACGCATGAATCATCTTACTTTTCAGATAATTGGTGATCAGCCTAAATTGTCAAAATTGTGTCCAACAATACAATATAATACAATACAATATCTTAGTTATAAAATACGAAATCTTTCTATCTTTATTTTCTTCAAAGTCGCAAAAAAAATATGTTATCTTGTTTAATTGTAAACACAAAGAACTTAATAGTCCGTTGTGTTTTCAAACAATTTCAATTCATAAAATATTGTTCAAATGATATGATTCACGACCTTCACATATATGTTTGTTAAGCTCTTTAGAAAAGGCTTTTATCACTTTTTAAAATGCGAATATTCAGTACCAATAATAAACGGCATTATTGGCATGGCCTGCTATTTAACAATAAAAGAACCATAACAATAAAAGGAACTGTGCGCCTTGGCTCAGACACAGTTCCATTGAAATTTGGTCTTATTTCTAGCCCTTTTAAAAATTTTTGGTCTTTTGCATTATTAAACTTAGGCTCGCTTCTAAACTGTCTTATTTTTACTACTGCACGCTGAAGTACTAAACATTTTGTCAAGGCTACTATATTCGTTTTAGAAAATTCTTAGAAATAAATTTCTTGGATCTTTTCGTCAATGTTGTTGTTAATATATGTGCTATGGAAGACAAAAAGATTCTGTGAATAAGAAATTCAGTGATTGTTATAGTAAAAAATCAACATCAAATATAAATATCTTACAGTTATACACTATTTAATAATTGTCAAAACGCTACTACCGCTAGGCTCTTTGCTGTAGTTTAAGTTAACTTAGCATAGATTTATGATTCTTACAAGTTTCCAGAAACTTTCGTATTTTCGAGTTGAAATTTAGATGGAAACTGTTACTGAATGTCTTGGTATATATTTCTTTAAGATCCATTATTAGGTCTTCCAGTTGTTTAACTGGAAGACGTCTTGGGATTTCACATTTTATTGTTTTGTTTGGGTAATTTATTAAAGTTTCGAAAAGTAACTTTATTAATATCTCGAGCCTCTACAAGGTTAGGTCTTCCAGGCCAGTTTATACAAAGTTTCCAAGTTATTTTTTGGGATCAGTTTGCTTTAATCAAAAATAAACAACAGGAAAACAAAATGAAAATGCTCGCTAAAAGATATTATATAACTGTACATTACAAACTTGTCTTCAAACATGGACCTTCAAACGAACTTGTCTATTGTAACAAGATTGAATTTAATGAAAATATTAGCAAAACTTCCGTTAATATAATAATAATAAAGCTTTATTTTATCCCTTATACATTTGACAGTGACAAAATTTTATTTGATTATTAGTATAGTTAGTATTACTTACATCTAATTAAATTGTGTTAGTGTTAAGTTAATTGTAAGGCGCCTAGAGCGGTAAAAGCCTCCTCCAAGCCACTCCAACAAGATCTGTCTTGAGCACTCGTGCCCATAGGGTTCCAGCTACTTCTCTATATCGTCGCTCCATCTTTTGACGGGTCTGCTCTTCTTCTTTCTTATATAGGGATGCCAATTAGTAACCTTTGAGACCATCTGTTGTCAGTTACTCTTTGTAGGTGACCTGCCCACTTCCACTTTAATTTCATTACTTGTTTAAGAATGTCTCTTGCTTTGGTTCTGTCTCTTATAGCAGTATTTTAATTTTGTCTTTTAGTTTTAAATTCAGATAGCTTCTTTCTATTGCCCGCTGACAGGTTTTTATTTTGTTAATTTGTGAATTTTTCAATGTCCAGGTTTGGCATGCATGGTAAGACAGGGTGCAAGGCAAATTTGGAATGCTCTTTGTTTTAATTTAGTAGGGCATGGGTCCTTTAAATACTGTTTTCTGAGCCAATATTTGTTCCAGTGGCCTTTATTCTACGCTCAATTTCTCTATCCGTACTAAATTTGAACGATATAAGTTGGCCAAGATAAACATATTCTTCTACGTATTGATTGAGTGTTGATCTCAATAATATTTGCGTCTTTGTCTCTATTTGTTATAACTTTTGTTTTGTCTCAGATTAATACACAGCCCAACCTGTTCACTATTACATCGAAGAGATTCTAGCATGTATTTTAGTTGTCCTGCGTTTTCAAAAAAAGGATTCATCGGCAAATCTGAGATGTGATAGGTAAGTGCCATTTATATTTATTCCAAAATTTTCCCAATGAATTTTTCTAAAAATAGATTCTAGGATGGCTATAAACAATTTGGGTGAAATCGGATCTCCTTGTTTCACGCCACGTTTTACGTGAAATGTTGGTCCTTTCGTTTCGAGGCGCACCAGTTTTCAGAAAAAGGACTATATCATCGGCAAATCTGAGATGTGATAGGTAAGTGCATTTATATTTATTCCAAAATTTTCCCAATGAATTTTTCTAAAAATAGATTCTAGGATTGGCTATAAACAATTTGGGTGAAATCGGATCTCCTTGTTTCACGCCACGTTTTACGTGAAATGTTGGTCCTTTCGTTTCGAGGCGCACTATTTGAATAATTTTCTTAAGAAGTTCATATAATCATATGCAATTCCTTGGTCATTTAAGCGCACCATATAGAGTTATGAGATATTGTGTCAAACGCCTTTGAATAATCAAGAAATGCTATATAAATCGGTAAATCGTATTCTGTATATTTTTCTATAATCAATTTTAATGTATGTATGTGATCAATTATGGAGTATTTTTTCATAAAACCCGCCTGTTCTATTGGCTGATTTTCGTCAATTTGTTTGGATATGCGTCTTAGAAGGGTCGATGCAAATACTTTATAAAGACATGATATTGGAGTAATAGGGTCGATAATTTGTTATTAATTTAGGGTCTCCTTTTTAAATAATAACAATTTCTGCGTGTCCATGTTCTGGTAGTACTTTTTAAATAAGATGTTATTAAATAGAGCTGTGATTGGCTTTAAAAGTTTTTCCTTACCTGTCTTTATCATTTCATTCGTCACGCCATCTGGACCTGGACTTTTGCCCTGATTTTAATTGATCTATTGATAGTTGACTTCATTTTCCATGATCGGTGGCACTGGATCTAAGTTGCAGTCTTATTATAAACGACTGTTTCAGACCAAAAGTTGCAGTGTAGAGTTCCTTCGTAAAAATTTGTTGCTATCATGATGAGATCGGTCTGTGTGTGACAATCGATCCCGAGGAGCTTAAAAGCTGCGTTATCAATTGCTTGTTACAGTCTAAATTTCCGTTACTAAGAATCATTTCTTTGCAATCCTAAACAGATCATTACTCTACGCTTAGCGTAACTAATATTTTAGCATAGTTTAATCTAACATGGATAAATCTGACTACTATAAAGATAAAACAAAATACCGGTATCTAATAAGGAAACGTTTGACTTACAGTTTGGAACAAACAATTAATTACAGATTAAAAGCTACAATAAGCCATAAAAAGTATCTTAGAATAGGGAAAAATAGAGAATATCAAAAAATTATAGCTACATTTCTAATAAAAAAAATTCAGTCATCGGAGCAACACAACAAGCTCAAGTTAAAGTTATATTTTCCATGTTTAACATTAATACAGCAAGAAACAATAAATATTATTATAACTTATGTATTTACGTTTAAAATACTGACCTTATTACGCTAACTAGTAGCGCTTTACCATTAATGTGTTTTCTTTTATTGTGGGAGAAACAACCCAACCATTTGATAGAAACTACAAAGGCAAGCGATTCTTATGCGTCAAAACAACATATATAACGGGTTAGTCCAAATGGTGCAGTCGTATCGATTCCTGAGTAAATGTTAAACATGTCACGAATCGCATTTATCATACTTTCGGTAAACTAGAGGTAAAAAGGAATTAATAGTCACGACGGATATGTTTGACAAGAATATAACTTTATAACGCAGACTATAAAATGTAATATTTATATGTATATATTTTCTAAGTCAAAACACATTAGTCTAATGATAAGCTAGGTATTGAGCTTTATAGAAGATCATCATTATTGGGTCCTCATAGGATTCAAAGCCACGAACTCTCTGTACTCTAGGCTACGGAACGTTCTCTAACCTTCTTTGCTTTGTCCTCTAAATCTCTCTGATTCTGTTACCAATCTTATATATTCAAGTTATTATAAACCGACTTATCAAAAGAAGAAGGTCCTCAATTCGTAGAGTATGTTTTTTTTTAAATATATGTAACGTCGTTGCTCCGATCTTAGTGGTACGATTATTTGTATTCTTTTTTTAAATGATAGGTATTACCTGTCCATTTTTTAAATAATTTTCTGATAGGTAGTTACTACTACTACAATAGATATTTAAGAAATTAAGGAAATTAAAATACGGCGACAAAAATCACTACTTAAGTCCGCCCATGTTTTCAGATTAACCCACGATAATGCACATAATTAAAAAAATGCATTCAGACTCAAGCTCATTTAATACAGTGTATGTTACATAAACAACATAAAACATTTCCTGCCAATTCAAAAAAAATTCACTAAAGATTATCGCATGAAAAAGAATTGTTTCCATGCACATAAAACGTGTTAAAATTTAAATTTTGACTAAATGAATACCTTAAAAGATTTAAAATGCAGCGACGGAAATCGCGGGATAGTTTGTCGCAGAGGGCACTTTGTCACCGTCTTATATTACGCAAAATGGTAATATACTGTTTGAAGTTGGTAACATTTTTTTTTGTTACAACTTCTTTTGTTATGTTCAAGTAAATATTGATTTAATAATATACTGCATATCTCCGTGGCTTAGCAGTTTTAGCTTTTGCTTAATAAACGGCTCAACCTCCGCGAATGGTTCAGGTTGAGCTCTAGTTCTTTGTTTAAAGCGGTTGTCGATAAAGTAAGAATTGCAATAATGACCTCTGCCGGCCAGTAGATGGCGTTTATACAAAATTAATTCTAATCTGATAGTACTCGAGACAAATTTTTAAAACAACAGATTCTATTTGTCTTGTGTATAGTATGTTATAATTTGTTTATACCAAACGCTAATTATAGCAAATGCGTAAAATTGATAATATTTGTGATGTCTGAATGACTATGTATCCTAATTAATTTAAAAACTCCTACAAGCAAAGATAATTTTGATAGTGATGATATCTAAATTATAATGATATATAAAGAAGTGAACCGAAAAACCAATTGCGAGATAGTAAATAGTTTTTCTTTGAAAGACGAAATCAGGATATCAATTCTTTACCAACCATTTTCTCAGACCGTAAAACTGAATCGTACCTGAGCTACGTTGCTTTGGCAAAACTTTTATTTAGTTAAGAAGTCGTTCTTTAATTCTATTTTAAAACGTTAATTATGAAAATAATAGTGTCTACTCGAGGAATGTTATATTTTTTTATTCAATAATTCACTTTGATGCATTTATCAAATATATATCATCATCATCATCATCATCATCATCATAATCAGCTTCTATCAGTCGACTATTGGACATAGGCCTTTTAAATGAACGCAAAGGCGGTCGATCCCTGCTACTCGCTACCAACTTGAACCGGCTACTCTGCGAGATCACCAACCCACCTGGTCGGAGGTCGACCAATACCCGTTTCCTAAACGTGGCTTCGACTCCAGAACCTTATGGACCCATCGGCCATCCGTTCTTCGACCACGTGACCGACCCACTGCCACTTCAACGAGCTAATCCGTTGCGCTATGTCGTAACTTTCGTCTCTCTGTCGGATGAATTCAATTCAAATCTTATCCGAGCGCGTTTCAAGCACGTTGAACTACGTGGATCAGTCCGATAGTCAGAGGCCACTTCGAGAGTAACATCGTCGACATTGACCGACTCGGAAAACGTGTTCGTTGAACATGACTTTCGTCTTGTCCAAGTTCATCTTTAATCCGATGCGTCGGACGATTCATTTAAGACGTGCAACATTTCCTGCAAGCACTCCAACGACTCGGCATATATGACGATATCGTCAGCGAAACGGAGTCGGACTTTAGTGTAACAGTTTCAGGGATATTACATCCCCTATCTCACTCCTCGATGCAATGGGATTGGTCTGTTTGACCCCTCCAGAATCAGAACGGACATAAACGCAGCGCTATATAGACCTTTAACACTCGACGTATCGACAGAGCGCCTCCAGCAGCGGTCCCGACCGCACGTGTTCGCCGCAAGTCTCAAAGCTCGCTTCGCGAAGTCATCGTCCGCCGCCGTGAAACCGTCTCGCTGCGCTATCTGCGTTTTATGAGTGCACCTGCGCTCATAGAGCCTTTTTGTCGCACCGCTGACGTAATCGCGGTGGAATTTATTGCGCTACCTCAAGCGGTCGGCTTGTACGCAGCTGTGTTTTGCAACTCGTTTGCATAACACAATTGGTTAGCTAGCCGCTTGAGCTAAGCGCATAATCTTAGTTTCTTAGGTTATTTAATTCTGTTTCTTGGCCGAACAAGTCGTTTTAACGACTTTACTAGGCCCACCGAACGTTTTAATATTCTGTTTCTGTTTCAGAAACAGTCAGACACACCTCCCTGCCGTAGCCGGCAGGGCGGTAGAAACTACGCCCGGCAAACCACCGGGGCACACAGATTCGCCAGATGACGCCGCAGATGTCTCGCCTCAGCTAGACAAGTCACAATCGGCATAATGGTCGACCGGGAGCTCGCTACTCGCTTTGGTCTCGACACCAAGGCGATCAGCGAGAAACTCGGTAAAAAATTATATGATGAAGCTCACCGACGCCGTGCACCTGCTCATATCTGAGTATTTACCCGACCACCCTCAGTCCTACCTCAACGCCCGGACCGTCCAGGCCATTCCTGACAATGATAGCGACGACAACTATGTCGACGTTAGCATCGCACGGAATCGGACATGGAGGTCGAGGCATTCACAAGCTCCAAAACCAATCCGGACGACGGCTTCAAAACCGTCAAATCCAAGAGGAAGCGGCAAGGGTCAACTCTTCACCCACACCTGTCCACCCGTCAAGGCTGCAAAGCCTGACATCCCCACCACCTGCCCCAGCAGGTTCCCAAACCGTCGTCCTCCCAGGCGACAAAAACCAATCATCCATCCTGCCGATCCCAGGCACCCCCGGCCCTCGCCCCGCCCTGCTACCCGTAGGAAAGCGCCCCACCGATCTATCTCCGCGGAGAAGGAAAAATGGGTTGACATACGCTCGGCCCTATCAATAGATTTAAATTTGAGGCCTCTGATAGCAATCAGGGGATCAAATTACATTAGAACTCCGACGACTTTAAAAAGGTGACCTCTTTCCTCCGGAAAGGAACACCAATATCATACATTCGCGCTCCCGGATGAGCGCGTACTTAGACAGTGGTCAAAGGGCGCTAAGGAGATCCCATGCGCGGAGATAACTTCGCGATTAAAGAATGACATTCCAGTCCTAGGGTACAACGTATGTACCACCCACGCACCAAACGCCCTTATGGTTGGATGCTAGGTCACGCTCGAGCGCACCATAGGAAGGTAAGCGCATCTACGACGTCGAGCAGCTGCGTGGGATCGCGTCTCACTTTGAGCGCCTCACCTGCAACGGTTTGCCAGGGCAGTGTCACAACTGCCAAGTATTTGGTCACGCTGCGGAACTGTTTCGCACACCCTCGTTGCGTTAAATGCCTTGGGGACCACGGTACCGCATCCTGTCCCAGACCCAAGGACAAGAAGTCCTCGCCACCTACGAACCTCCCGCGTGCGTTAACTGCCGCGCTCCCGGCCACACGGCCAACTACCTCGGCTGCCCTAAGGCTCAAAACGCAGAGTTCCTGCGATCCCAAGGAAGCCTCTTCCAGGCGACCACCCATCATCCAATACCACCGCATTCCCACCCTCCGTCCTTCCAACGCTTGGCAGTTCCGCCCCTGCGTGGCAACAGCCAGCGCCGGAGCCGACTCGAGCGCACAGCGGCCCTCAGCCGCCTCAAAGAGCCAGCATGCTAGCATAGCAATGGCAGCACTGGCAAATGCCGCGTCCTTCCTTAAATCGCTAGATATGTTGTAATCTAGATGAATTTAGATAGATGAGTTCGTGCCGCCGCCGGCGACGCGATGGTTAGGTTTTCCTTCTGGAAATACAAGAATTTAATTACTGCCCTTAAGGCTTAGGTAGCGACACCCTAGCAGTAGCCAGACACCCTACACTTAGAGTGTAGGACATACACATCACGACATCGGCCCCACCGGTGAGGTCGAAAATTACACACCCTTTGCTATGACACTGTAGCTTAACACCATATTGAATGGAGCGTTGCTGAGTTTTTGCGCCACTTCTTCTCCCAGCGCCAACGCTTTGAGAAGGGTAATAACAATTTAGATAGGTCTTCTAGCTTAAATGATCATTGCAAAGCGTCTGAATCGAGCCGAGGCGTCGGCCCACCTGGGCAGCCCTCGATTCAGCATGCTAACGGGAACCATAAGAGTGACAACCTGCAGGCTCCCCTTCTGGGGCCCCTTGGTGAAGTTAAGTCACTTACGGGGAGACGCACCTGCAACGGGCCCCCGAACCCGGTTATGTTCTAATGGGTTTCTTCCTCAGAGCACGAGATCCATAAAAAAAAAAAATTGACGTATCGATAATCGACCTGAGATCGTTCAAGAGCTTTCTATACAGTCAAAAGCTTTCTCATGGTCCCAAAGGCAAGGCACATGGTTGATTGTACTCATAGGTCTTTTGTACAACTTGCCTTCGGTGAAGATGTGGTCTATGGTGATAAATCCTCGTGAAACCAAGCCTGCTCCGGTAGCTGGAATCCATCAAGCTTGTTGGTGGGGCGTTTCGTCATGATCTCGAGAACGGCTACAAATACATATTAAGAAAGTTAATATGATTTAAAGTAAAAAAAACATTGAAAGAAAATCTCACTTTCTATTTGGTAAACCGTTTCGTTACACGTAAAATAATAAGACATTTGTAATCAAAGTCACTAATTATTTTTTATGGCATACGCAGTCGGACGAGCAGTTGGGCCACCTGATGGGAAGTCGTCACGACGCTCATAGACATTGGCAATACCAGTGGTATCGCCAACGCGCTGCCTACTGTGAGACATAGGCTGTTAAGTCTCGTTTACCCAGTAAATACCTGGCGACGGTGCCCTTCAAACCAGAACACGCAGTGTTTTCACACTCACTTACTGCGGCAGAAATAAACACCGCGGTGGTATCCACCCGACGGTCTCCTGTAAAAAGGGGACCTACCACTGTTATATTCTATATATTCTCTAGACGACAAATCGCCCTATTCGCATCATATATTAATATACACATATGATGCTAAAAGGGCAATTTGTCGTCTAAGAGAATTCCTAAATCTTTGGGGCTTAAACTTCGATGCTTTATATTCATGGTCTTTTCATCTTGAAAACTACATTTAATAGAATTTGCTAAGTATAAGTCAATTAAGTCATTTCAGAATTTCAGATTTAGAATTTATTCAATCCGAACACAAGAACTTACTTGACCTGAGTTATATAAATAATAAGTCCATAAAAAAAGTATTATATACATAAGACACATTTTAGCATCTCGCTTCTTCCAAGAAAAGTTCAGTCTGTATATTTATCCGTAATCATTTTAAAATAAAACCTTTATCTAGTTTGTAATAGTTTTGAACACAATAATTTTACGAAAATACTAACAATTTAGAATGTATGTAATATTTTTTAAGTAGACACAAAATTGTTTTAAAAGTTGCAATCAATACGTTCTGTATTACATTCATTTTGCTGAGGTGCATTTCATAAATTCTCTACAAATGGTTTTACCTATCTATTCTGATCCATTGAACAATTTTGTAGAAACATTCATGGCGTCCAATTGATTATAATGCATTTGAAACTCTACTCTTGTAAACAAGATTTTACTTCATAGTATTATGTAAAATATGTAGTAGTTTTGTTTAGATTCGCATAAAACCATCTGTTGACTGTGTAACAAATACTATATATGGTTTGCTCCGTCTTTTAATAAAATTCTTTATAGTATAACTCATATTTTAGAATGTTTTCTTAATGGTTTACAACTTACCACATACTAATTTTAGTCATCACAAACTTCTATTGTACTTCATTGCCAACTGTGTCCACAGTCTTGTCTTATGAGTTCAAAATTGTGCTAAATCAGTTTAAATCAGTTTTGCGTCGTGCATATATATTAAGTTTGGTTTATCTTTAGTTCATATTTTAAATGTTTCTAGATATTTTAAGTTAGGAAGCAATTTATAAATATATAAACACATATAAATTTTCAATCAGAAACATAGTTAATTTCGAAATCAATCTGCCTTCTAAGGATATGTGACAGTCCTGTGACTTTTTGAGTTATTTTTTAATTATAATTTTTCATAGATAGCTTTCGCCGTTCTTGTATCCCAAAAACGCTTTTTTTCATCTCTTCGCATTCGTATTTTAAAAAAATGTAGTCTTCTAAGACTATCATTCTATTTATACGCTATTAAAGGTAGTTTTAATTCATATATTATCAACAGTATAATAATTTTTACAATATAATCAAAAAATTATTTAAAAAAATAGTAAAATCTGTGCAATCTTATGGTATCTCTTCCAAAACAGATGCAATAAGATTTTCTATTGCAAAAAAGTGCCTACAAACAAATATTTTTCAGTTTCAGAATTGAAAAATATTGTTAAGATTTTAGTAAATAATTTTGCGCCAAGACGAAAATTTAATAAAAAGACTAAAGTTAATTAAAAATATAAATATTAAGCGCTAAACTTTTACCGCAAAGGTTCATAAACAACAAACACCCTCTTGAAACTGCGCGGGCAAATTGTTTCATTACTGAACCGCTATCATATAAGATATATTACGAAAACTTAATGAATCAGTTAAAAATTCAAACTAATATAGGAAACTAAAGCATATATAAAGTAAAATTTTATTTGTAAATTAATTAAATTGAATTTAAAATAGTATTTCTTGAATAATTATATTTTGTTGAAAAACATCAAGAAAGAATAGCGTAAAGTTTATTTATGATTACATTCAGATGCGTTTATTAATTACCAATACTGAATTTATTTAATTGTTTATTGATGTTTATCACTACAACCTTAAACATATTTTGCAATGTTTCTATCAAGAAAAGATTTTAGTACCTTTGACTTGTTCAGACGACGTATAATAGTCGGATTAGAAGCCAGCCCAATGTTCATGTAAGGAAATATTACTATCATAAGTCAGAGCTTGGAAATGATACTTTACTTTTCGATTTGCTTTAGGAACCAGAGGTCGTGGGTTCGAATCCTGCGGGGACTCGCCAAATTTTCATTGATGCTTACTAGTCGGTTAGGGCAATTTGGGCCGATCACCCAATAGTCCACATTTGTTTAGTACTAAAATGTACCATATTAGTTTAAGTAGCACTTTACATTACTAAACATAAAATGTATGTATGTTTAGTAATGTAAGTGCTTTAAAGCATTTATGAACGTAAAACATTTACGACCGATTAAAAGACACATACCGGAAATCATATATATGTAAGTGTATAAAGTATGTAAAATATAAGTCTTGAATTAGTATACAGATATAATTATAAATCTTACTTATAAAAATATATGAACCTTATGTTACGATATTAAATTGAGTTGTGGCAACGTCCTCGTTAAAACTTATTTACAATTTTCATTGCGGCTGACGGTTCAGTGCCATATATTTAACCAAGAAAATGTTTTCATTTTAAAATTTTCTTTATGTACCTCTTAATTTCGAAACAAAAAACATTGTAAAATAGAATGTTATTGAGCAAGTATTAAATACGATGTTTTTATAACAAAAATTCTAAATGTTTGAAATAAATACGATTCAAGCTTTATAGCAAGCTGAAGTAGCAATGGGCCGGCCACATAGCACATAGAATCGATAACCATTGGGGTAGAAAGGTTCTCAAGTGGCAGCCTCGTACTGGCCATCGCAGCTTCGTACGACCCATCACGAGATGGAGTGATGACCTGTGTAACTGTGTTGGAGGTCGGTGGACGCTGGTGGCCCAGGATCGTACCTCTTAGCGACTTATGGGGGATGCCCATGCCCAGCAGTGAGCCCTGATAGCCAGAAACGACGACGTTCACATTTTTTTTATCTTAAAATGATAAATATATTAGGACTCACGATTTCTGTATTTATTTTATTTAGTGTTTATGACTATTTACTTGTTAAACAAGTTTTAAAATTATTTATTCTCTACAGTAATTTTGATATTAAAACATTGACAACCATTACATATCAAATTGACCTAAAGTTAATGAGTTATTCATTTTGTTGTTTAAAATTTAACAATTTTTTTAGAACTCTTTCATTTAAGAAAGCGTAGAAAGTCACGAGGAACTAAACGTTAAAACTGAAACACTGCAAACTAGCTGTATTCCATCAAACTACGCTTCTAAAAACTTAAAGCCTTTTAAATTACACAGCCAACTATCGCAGCAATCATAAAAGTAAAAGTGTGTAATAAATTCCAATTCAACTTTACGAAACCTTTGAACTAAAATATTTTCGTGCAGGTTAACTTTTAAATGCATGCAAGAATATATATATATATATATATTTGTGTTATTCTATTTAAGGCTATAGTTAACATTTAATTAAAATTGGATTGAGTTTAGACGAGTAGGACGTTCACCTGTTGATAGTTTATAAGATCACCATAAAAAAATAGCACAGTGAGCTTCTTTCGCCAGTTCTTTCCCAGGTCCGAGTAGTCCTATACCGAATTTCCTATTATACTATGGTTCTTATTTTTGCGGTAGCGTTCTGGACAATCAATAAGTACGTTCTAAATTGGATAAAGTTATTCGAATTTGAATGCGGCCTGACCTATGCACACACGGAGCACAGGTTCTAGCACGCGGTGCATCAAATATCTATGTTAAACGTAATCCACAAAAATTTTTGAAAATACAATCCGAAAAGTTCTTAAATGCGCCAGTGTTTTAATCTAATTATATTGAGGTCTATAATATAAGTTTGATGCTTGCACTGTTTGTTATCTACATAAATAAATAAAATTGGATTGTATTTTTGTAACATATTAACCGTTTTTAAATAAATACTTTGATACAACGGATGCATAACACAAATCAAAATTTCTTTAAACTTTTGTCCGTCTGTCTGTTTGTTCTGACTAATGTCTGGAATGGCTGGTCTGATAACGGGAAGTAGCTCCGGCTACGACTCGACTTTTTGTAGATTTTTTAGTATATTACAAGTACGACGACTAAGCCACGGAAACAGCTGTTCAAATACATTTTTCCCTTTGACTGACCGACCCTTATTTGAAAGTCCCCGAAAGCAAGTTCAAAACAGAAAAGTTCAGAAAACGTAATTAGCAGCCATTGCAAATAAATTTCTAGATCAAGCCATTAAAACAATTTTTCTAGATATTTATTACTCATGAAGCATATAACATATTGAATATTGAAATGGATAATGGTGACAAATTTAAGCTATGTGACTATATGTAGTGACTATTTAAGTTACTTCAGCTTCAGCAAACTAACTTAAATGGTAATTAATTATTTTAATAAGATCTGCTTAAACCCCATATCATGTCATATTAATATAAACACTCTGAATTTCATTCTATGTTAAAAAAAATATTACCAGAAGTAGTAAGTTGCTTAAGTGAATACTACTCGCATACCTGATAAATAGTATAATTTTATGCGTCCAAGAACTTTATAGTTGTTTTTAGGTAACTTTGTACCGAACCGTTTTGTTCTTTTTTGATCCGTGTTATTTTGTACATTTATTTATTAGTATATTTAAGCGCAAAAATATGTTAGAAGAGAGAGTTCAAACGGATGCCATATCCATTCACGACGACGGTGAAGTCAATTGGAAATAATTTTATCGTATAGGAGCGCAGTGAATTGAAAATATCAGACGCTGGTTTTTCGAACTAACTAGAAACGCCGATTTTTACCTGTTATAACGTTATATAGGTATATCTGCATAACAATTGTTTCTTCTGAATTTTCTTCAATCTGATTATATGTAGAATTTTCATATTGACTTTCATCCCCATTTCAACCCCTAGTTCATCCCCGTACGGCTTGAAACTAAAAATATGGAGACGGGACACAAAATTTCATCATGTCATGTTTAACGATGACAGATTTCCATATGAACTTTCATACCCCTTTTTTTCCCGTTGGACAAATCCAGTATACAAATTACCCGCCGCTGGAGTAAGGGGGTAGCAGGGATATGTGGGGCTTCCCGGGCCAAGATGGAGCGGCCAGTATACCCACTAAAAACCAACGGTTGCTCCTTTCTCATGTCGCTATAGCGGGGGCCGCGGGTACTGATGACTGTCTTTGGCGACCCACGTGCGACGTGACCCTTGCAGGCCTCTTCCCTCCGGTTGTGTTAGGACACCCCGACCCCGTGTGGAGTTGTCAGATCTCCCATCCGGCGCGTCCCCAGGTTGCGGATAGGCACTCCCCAGATATGGGGTACCGGCTTGGCCAGCGCGGACAGAAACTGACAGGGTGCGGTCTCTGCTCCGTTAAAGGGTAGAGATGTGGCGAGGAGCAGTTGCTCCCAGAGGTGAGCCTGTTGTGGGGGCCTCAGACCCTCGCTCCCTGTACCCCTCTTTGTATAGAGGGAACACGGATGCAGTGAGTCTCGCCCCTGCGAGTGTGTCCGAGCCTCGCCGAGCGTGATTATGAAAGAGCAAAGGTATGAAAGAGCAAAGGTATGAATGTGTGTGTGGGGGATTGGGGTAAAGGGCAAAGAGCGAGATGTATGAATGGAAGTCCCCGAGAGGGGACGGTGTGATTCGTTCGGTGTATTGCACTCGGCTTTACCGAACACCGGTCGATCTCGGCCTGTCGTGGGTGTCGTGGATCACGTCTCGCGGCCTGCGGCAGTGCTGAGGGTCCTGCCTTCATTGGCCGGACCGCGAGGAGACAACCTCTCTAAAAACCGTTGATCTCGGCGTTGTGGTACGTGGCGTCAGGGTGCTCGCAAGAGCGGCTGGAACGATACACCAGCCGTTGGCAGCCCCACCCTGGTAACTTCCCACCCCCAGGCGTATTTAGGGTTACCGGTGCTACATGGTCCCTAGCCCGGTGGACTTCTTTTACCCTAATATTCGTGGATTTCCACATCATCACATCATCAGCCTTTGTTAGTCCACTGCTGGACAAGGCCTCCCCTAATACACCCCTATCCATTAGGGGTTTGGACCGTATCCCACCACGCTGGTCCAATGCGGGTTGGTGGTGGACCGACTTTTACATGCCATCCACGCATGGATTCTTCTTTAACAATTGGGTGATCCCCAAAATTCCCCAACCAAAAAACAATGAAAATTTGTTGCCCCCAGGTTCGAACCCACCTCCGGTTTTAAAGCACCGCCCAACCACTTACAAGGCAGTTATGGGATATTGATTTGGGGTTTAAATTGGATAAATCAAAATAAATAAAAAACAAGGAGCAAAATTAACTTAAAGCATTGGCGATAAAACGGACCCGTTTTTTCGGAGGAACAATGAAGAGGAGGGCGGGACCGGAGACCGGCTCTCCGATGGGAAAAACGGGGTTTTCCCTAAATTTTCGGAAGCGCACGAAGGATCGGCTGGCACCCAAAGATGTTCCGGGGATGACCACCGGCGCAAAAAGGGTTGCGGCGGAAGAGGAGGGGCGACCTGTTTCTCCCTTCAGAGATGAACGCGGGCGTTTCTTGAAACGCCCTACCGCACTTTGAGATCGCGGCGAGAGGGCCCGGGCGGACCCACGTCTGGTCCTGCTTGGCAAAAAGGGAAGGCCAAAAGGCAGCCGAGCGTGGAAAAGGACCGCACGCTCGAAGAAATAGGAAAGGCTCCGGAGGGGGGAGGCCGTGGAGGAATGCCTTAACGGCGGAGAATGCAAAGGATGGCGCTCAGTTTGAGATCATCTCCCGGTTCCAAAATCCGGCAACCTGAAGGGCACTTACGTGCGTGCCCTAAAGATTGCCCTCCGCTGTAAAACGTCGGTGGAATTTCACCGTCCCAGTCGGCCGGGTCGGAATTACTCCCGGGCAAAAGGCGCTGTAGCGAGGTAGAGGCTCCCGGGAGGGGCGGCGTCTGCGGCCCTTAAGTGGAAAACCGGCGTTGAGGGCAGCAGTGAAGGGAATGTCCGCTGGGGGTCTGCCAACCGTGAAACAAATACTTCGGCGCCCATCGGAATCGTCTTTTTCAGGCCCCCGGCAACCGCCGCCTTGCCGGAGAAGCGGTTCGTCCTCCCTGGCCGCCGATAATCGGGCGGCCGCGACGTTTTCAGCGGGGAGGTGCATGCCCCTCGCCCCCCGGCATCAACAGCGGCGGAAGCGTGTAAAGGCTCCTCAAGCCAAAAGAGCTCCAAAAGGGAGGATCGTCCTAACCTTCCCAAAAGGAAGGGCAAAAAGGAAGTAAGAAAGGAAGAAGGGCCCCGGAACAACCCAGGCCGGGTACGAAGGCCAAAAAAGGGTAACCAGGCCCAAGCTCCCACGGTGGGTACTAGCCCAAAAAAACCGGCGCTTCCAAAAGGTCAAAGGCAAAAGGGTGAAACAAGGCCCCTGCTCACGGCTGGTTTAAGTCGGGGGCGGTGAGAAACACTCTGAAACCCTGGCCAAAAAATGCCAAATGGGGAATTGGCATCAAGCCCTCCGTTTCCGCCATCGGGGGGCCCCTTTGGGGGAAAAAAATTTTGGGGAATTTTGGCCCGGGTAACAAAAGGAAAACGGGAAGGGGGTATTTTGGGGAGGGGGGTGGTAGCGCAAAAAGGGCGCCGGTCACCTCCGTAAAGTCGGAATATCCGCCCAGATCGGACGGGTCCGGGGGAGGGGGGGCTGCCCGGCAGCCACCAAAAAAATAATCGTGGTGGGCGCCTCCGTCGGGGTGCGGGCGGTGAAACGCGCGGCGCGTCCGATGCGCTGCTTCCCGGTGCCCCTGAAAAGGGGGCACGGCGGAGCAGTGTCATACGGGCGTCGACCGCAAAGGGTGTTTACCGCCGGGGCCAGCTGGGCCCCAGGCGGGCCGAGGCCGCGCCGCCTGCATCCTGTGCGCCGCGGCTCAAACCGGCTGGCCCAAGTTGGGAGTGGGCCTGCACCACCAAACCCGATAGGAGGCGGGCGGAACAGGGGGGGCCTGGGCGGAACCAGGTCCCAAGCCCAGCCTTCGGCTGAGGCTCAAATGGCCATCCAATAAAGTGGCCCTGAGCATCCTGCAGACAAACTGAATCACTGCGCCAGGCTCAGGATCTTTGTTTCGGCATGGCGCAGTGGTCACAGGTGGCCGTAGTGTCGGAACCGTTTACGTTCCCCGGCAATCGTGAAGAAAGGTCCAGGCTTCGTCCGGGCTCTATTGGCAGATATTGTTGTAGTTTCACATTTTCCCCAGATTCTCGCCGACTTGAGGGGCTACTAGACCGACTGGGGTCCGTCCCATCCTTACGGACCCCCCTGTGCTGGTCGCGGGGATCTCAAGCCAAATCCGGCTTGGGGTTCCCTGCGGCAGACGCGCGGGGAAGGACACTGGAGGGTGGCCCTGGAGGTCGGGTCGGTCCAAACAGGGTTTAAAACGTGTGTTCGGCCAAGGGCGGTCTCATTGATGTACGCCCGCAGCCCCACCCGGTGAAACAGGGCTGGAAGGTGTTGACGGGCGTCAGACCCTGTCGGATCATCGTTACATCCGATTCAGGGTCTCCGCCCCGGGCGCCACCGGCCCTGGCTGGACCCCGGGGACGACCCCAGGTGGCGCCCGGGCCTGGACCAGGCTCAAGGGGCGGCTAGTGCATCGTGGGTTTCGCCCGACATTGTCGATGTGGAGGGAGGCACAATGGCCCGGGACGCAATGTCACAGGTGTGCGACGCGTCGATGTCCCGGGCCAAACGTCTCCTCCCTAAATGCCGGGTGTATTGGTGGAATCGAAATCGCCGCGATGCCAGGGTGCATCCTCCACTCACCGAGAGTCTGGCGCCGCAGTTGGTTGCGGCGATCGCCGAGGCTTTATTCCCACACGAGAGGAGCACACGGCACCAGATGGTCCCAAATGGCACGGATGAGGTCGACCCAGTCCCGGAAGCGCCGAAGTCACTCCGGAGAGTTCGGTGCAGCCCTTCTAAAATGAGGGCAAACGCACGCCCCGGGTCCCGATGGCATTCCGGGACGCGCGTTGGCGCTGGCCTAGGGACGCCCTGGAGCCCAGAGTGAGGGGCGATGTTTTCTGCCTGTCTGGCTCAAGCCTTAATACCACGGGTGGAAGACAGGCAGGACTCGTTCTCATCCAAAGGAGGGCGTCCTGCCGACTCGCCCTCCGCCTACAGGCCGATCGTGCTGTTGGACGATGTGGGAAAACTCTTTGAAGAATCGTGGCGGCCATCGTCCAGCACCTGGAGCACGTCGGTCCAAATCTGGCGGAGTGGCAGTACGGCTTCCGCAAGGGCCGGTCGACCGTCCACGCGGTGCTGCGGTCAGGTCCCTGACGCAGGATGCGGTGTCTCGGGGTGAGGTGTTTTGGCGGTGTCACTCGACATCGCCAACGCATTCAACACCTCCCTGGCCTGCATCAAAGGAGGCGCTCCGATACCACGGGGTGCCTCCACCTGCAAAGGGTGATCGGGCCTACCTGTCGCATAGACGTGTCGAGTTCCCGTGCGAGATGGGCTCCGGACCATTGAGTGTCGTGTGGAGTTCCACAGGGGTCGGTGTTGGGACCGCTTCTGTGGAACGTAGGTTTCGATTGGGTGCTACGTGGCGGCAACATCGAGGGTGTCGACGTCACTTGTTACGCGGACACCCTCGTCACCGCCCGTGGCACCAATTTCGCAGGGCTGCGATTCTCGCCACTGCCGGGGTCGCTCGGTAATTGGGCGCATCCGGCGGCTAGGACAGAGGTGGCGCTCGAAAATCCGAGGCCCTATACTTTACGGCCTCGAAACGCGCCACCTGCGGACGCCCATCATCGTCTGCGGCGTCCGCGTCGACGTCAAGCCTGATGAAATATCTCGGCCTAGTCCTAGACCGCCGATGGAGTTTTGCGCCCACAGGGCCTCGGCCTAGAGTGGCGAGGCAGCGGCAGCTCTCGGCAGACTGCTCCCCAACACCGGAGGACCTAGCAGCTCCTGTCGCCGCCTGTACGCCGGAGTCGTCAGGTCCATGGTCCTGCACGGGGCACCCTTTGGGCCGACACCCTCAAAAGGAGTGACGGCTGTACGAGAAGAACCAGAGGGTGTTGGCGATCCGGGCCGTACGGGGCTCCGGACCATCTCCGGCGAGGCGGCGTGTCTGTTGGCTGGCCCTTGCCCTGGGACCTAGACGCAGCCGCGTACTCTTCTTCTGGCCGGGGAGG
>JAGSMT010000974.1:0-27388 GCA_029286875.1 Lamproptera curius | reverse complement strand
ACAACCCTCCATTGTCCTAACATAAAGTTTTGTTTTCGCCCTAAAAATTCTCTCTTCTACGTGTTGTATTCACCAAAGCAATGTTTGTAAACTTTTATTTTTGGTAAGTTGTCTACAACGAGACTACGCCTTTTTACGCCATAAATGCAATGCGTCACGAATTTCAGTCTTCAGGTCTCTGAGTATAGTTTAGATCGCCTACAAACTTTTGGTGTTATCTTACATACTAGAAATATGTATCAGTATGAGCTATTGTATCAATTAATTTTGAAGAAAAATCTATCATAAACTGTCCCTTTTTATGATACTCAATAGTGAATTAGCTAAAAATGGTCACAATAGGGTCTAGTCCTAGACAGAGGTAATTGTAAACAAATTCAAGCCACATGCAATGATTTTGGCTATGGTAGATACTGGTTTCCGAGGCTCTTACAATATAGGGTCACTCAATCCTTTGGGAGATTTAGAGTAAGTGTACAAGTAAAAATAAAACAAGCAAATAAACTACGCGTAAAGTAGAAGAAGAATTAGCTTATATAAATATATATATATACTTATATCATAGACATATACTTGTATATGCTATAACTATGACATACATTATATATGGAGTACATAAAATACTTACCCCGAACTTAAAGTTTAGTATTTAAAAAAAAAATACTTTAAAATACTAAAGCAAGAATTACTATGCTGACGCCTCTTTCAAAAAATAATTGCGCCACTGTCCTTTAAAATGAGAGTAACTTTTGACCTCATGAGACTGTGCATTTTACAGAAGAATAGATTTGATATTAAAGGATTTGTAAATGAATTCAATTCGATGAGCGGGACAAAAAGAGGACGATTAATTGTCGAACGAATATCTTTAAGAAGATAACGAATATCACAGAGAAAATATGACGACAAATAAGCCAGAGAAAAAAGAGAATTAAGAATAGAAAAGAGAGTAGTATTGCGTCGTTAATATTATTTTGTGCTTGTTCATGTTTGACCACTAGACGCTATTTTTATAAATAATAATCTGCAAAAAAGGTTATTCATTTGCGTTTTTTGGTTAATTTACAAGCACATAATTTCTCAATTTTGTTCTATAAACTTAAAGTTTCATTTCATTAAGTAGAGTGGGTAGCTGATTCATGATTTTTACAGATTGATTTGTAAAGCCATCCTGTAAAGGAAAGTTTTATAACTTCCTGATAATTTTTTTTTTAAAGGACGAGTATTAAGACACATAAATGTAAGCAGTAATAATGTCAAACACTAGTGGCGCCGAAAATTAACCCCTTTGTATTGGTGCACCGCGTCTACTATCAATCACCACGCGACGTAACGTGATGTAAAAACTGCCTCCGTAGCCTAGTAGTAAAGGCCTATAAAGCATAGGCCTTTAATACGAAGTAAGAAACCGAAGATCAGGGATTCGAATCCTGCGGGGACTCAACAAATTTTAATATAAGTTGGTTTTTGGATCGTATCCCACCACACTGGTCCAATGCGGGTTGGTGGGTGGACCGATTTTTTACATGCCCATACGACGCATGGATCATCTTACTTTATAGACAATTGGGTGATGGCTACGGAGGCAGTTTTTGTTTTCAAAATTAAAGTATAATCAATCTTAGTTTTTTATGCTTTAAATTAAATTAATCTATCAAATCAATAAATTTAAAAAATAACTCACCAACTCAACTAACTCACTCATTCAAACGAGAGAAGCAATGTAACTTTGGCAAGTTTATATATTTTTTGGGTCAAAGACGTTTCTTATACCCCGTTATGAAAAAAGATATATATTTTGCCATATACGACTGGGATAAGTACTTCCATAGTGTTTTATTGGCAATGAATCTTTAATTTTTACGGTTGGTGTATGGTTTCTGTTCTTCATAAATTCCGCGTTACACATTTTAGATTTTTCAGATTATTTTATTACAATTTTAGAAATTTATTGAATTTGCAAAACGTTTATGGTAGTATCCATTAGAAATTAATTTATATTTTCAAAGATAAAAAGACAAAATAGTAACTTTAATTTTTCAAATTTGTTTAATACAGATAGTGATTGGAATTTATGTGCCTAATTTATTGAATTTAATTTGGTTTAAAGAGATGGATTACCATATGAAATATATTAAATAAAAACTTCATCATAGGATTATGGAAATTATAATTAGCACGGCCTCCATATTTATGTCAGCAATTGACATTTAAAACACAAAAAGTCAGCATGCGAGGAATGAATAAGTTGTCAGTAAGTTTATATTAAAAATACATTACAATATGATTTTGTGGTATTCTTACAAATAGTTTGTTATATTCATCCAATGTTTCATTTATCTTATGATTTATACAATATTATACCTTTGCTAAAAGAAAAATAATGTATTTTATATGTAACGTAAAATTACTCGCTTCATCAATCCACTGTGACATGGGTTCAAAGTTTTTTCAGGGATTATTAAATACTATAGCTATATTTCGTTTTACTAGACGGAAGAGAATTTATTTTTAATCACTTTGTTTAATAATAAAATATTCGTTTATAAATTTTTTCAATACTGTATAAAAGACGAAATTGTGTCTCTGAGACAAGTGGACAATGAAAATTGCCTTAAGCAAGTAAGAAACGGCAGTGAAAATTTAATCAGTCCCCGCAGGATTTAAACCTATGACCTCCGGTTTCTAAAGCGCACCCACCTATTATTAGACTACGAAGGCTTTTATGTACTTGCGTAAAAAATTAGGTTACTTAAAATACTGTGGAGTTTGGGTTATCAATAAAAATATTTATATATTTCATAACTTAAGATCTAAATATGCATTGCAATTGGGTTAATATGCTTATAAACGTAATGTCAGGGGCTTATCTTACACCTTACACAGCAATTGATCGTGGCCCGGAAAATTCTTGCCACTTAAAAGCAAAGGGGGAACACACTTCGCCATATGCGATCACCATCAAGTACGAAATAACGAAAGTTGTGTGGTACTTGAACCACTTCAATGGTAATAAATTCAATAAAAGAATTAAAGGCCTTGTAACAAACCAATGAAATATTTTACAGAAATAATTTAACGATAGCATTAACAAGATAGCTCAAAACAAAGCATATCTTTTACACCATTACAGATGTAAAATTTTATGTGATCATAACTGCCCGTATTTCGCCCTCGTATTGATCTTCCACGAATTACCCGCATTTCGGCAACAAACGGATTGTTCTTAAATCTTTTATGTTCGCATTCTTAAAAAAAAGGAGTAAATGGTCTGTACTTAATGGGCACAAGATTTATCTTCGCCCTACTTTGAGAAGATTCAACGATTTTGCACATTCACAATGATACGGATTTCCTTCTATTCGTATTGAATACGATTCGTTGCGGCCTCAGTGAAGTAACCGGTTTGTCATTTACTTTTAGCGGATTCAGTGAGCCCCCACATGGTTTTGTGGTTTGTAAATAACAGTTATCCGACCCGATCGGCACAATGTCTGAAATAAGCTTGGTGGCTGTTTTTGCTAGGAATATAGAACTCTGGTTACGAATGTGAAATCAAAGTCAACCTACAAACACGAGTATTGATATTAATATTATATGCAACGAAATAATTATTATTGGTAATTATATAATTGATATTTTACATATTTATAAATGTAATCATTTTCTTGCATTAGAACGTTAAATTTATATAAATTGTTATATACATATGTATATAAACTTTAGAACAGCATTAGCAATATACAACCGAAGCGGCTTATTTATTCACAAACAAACACCATCTGAGGGTTAAGTAATATGTGTACGGTATAGTAGTTGTGTTGTGTTTGTCCTGTTTGAACAAGCTCTAAGAATAACTTCGCAAAGTAAGCATAGTTTCTTTTTCTTTTTTCTTTCTTTTATATATTTCCACAACTACTGTACATAATAGGTCTACTTTTTTCTTGTTAATTATCTTATCACATCCATAATCTGCCGCTCCTATGGACGCTGGACAGGGTCCAAATCATCTGAAACAAAATATATGCAATAAACGCGAATAGTCCGTAAAAAGTATATTTTATATAATATAAAAGGATCTTATCGTTAATAAAAATTATTATAAACGAATAGATCATGAAATTAAAAACTAATCAAAGATTTTACTAGATACAAACATCTAGACACGGGTAAAACGCAATGTTATAACAAAATATTTTAGGTAGGAATCGAACCCACATTGGGTACATAAAATATCGGACAGGTAAAACCTTGGCGTAACTGTGGATACAACATATGACACGTAATAATAAAACACATAATCTTGTAATAACATTTCATTGTAATAACATTCAGTAAGCGAATTAATTTAGTGCTCAACTGCCGATTGCATATGCATCTGAATAAATTTGACACCGTACATTTAAAAAGTCTTTGTTTGAACGAGAGCTCAATCGGGATTTGAACCTTTTTTCGGTTTTGAATTTAGTTTTAAATGGATCTGTCGCTACAGTTTTATTTATTTACCTTCGTTTTTATTGGTATTTTTAAAGTAAATTTGCTAATTAATTTGCATCGGTACGTGTAAACTGTTTCATTTTTTTGTTAATGTGTTATATGATGATTCAGTTTTAAAAATTATTGTTTTTCAATTTCTGCTTTAATAAAACAGTAAAAATGATTTTTCCGTACATTTTGTGTTGTAAAAGTCAATAAAAAACGTGCCACACTCATATTTCGGGTTAAAAATGATCTATTGAACATTCATTTTGTCTTCCTAACAACTGATTTTGTTTATAACAACGGATATAAATGTATTTTTATTACTAAAGACCAATACGAGCAATGTTTTTTCTTTTACGTGAGTAATGAATATAGTTTGATGATAGAATATGGATTGTGTCAGGTTTTTGGTTTTGTTCTGTTGAAAATTATTTGGTAACGAGACAGATTGAGGCGCGGTTCACTAAATGCCAATTTTACCTAGCTACCTGAGTTTTAATATTTTATTTGGTCATTAGTTATAGTTGGTATACAGAAGATTGGTAGTCATTTCAACCCCCCGAATGGGTTTCTACTATTTTACTATGGTGATACTTAGTGCCTGCGATCTAGCATAGCTGCGGGGAAGCTAAAAGAAAGCTGACTAGTCTGAACCTTTTACCTAGTGCCATTAAAGGCAATATTTTTTTAAGTATTTTTGATTTTTGTGAATAATTGGTTCCATAGTAGAAAGCGAAGCGGAGATTGGAGAATTATCCCACTCATCCTGATGAAGGACCACCGATGGGTCCGACATTCCGTCTAGTTGCGACCAACACCAGTTTCACGTAAATTTTGCCGTTTTGTACAATATATATTTTGTGCAATGTCTCACGAAAGTGTTAATTGTTTAACTGATCGTAAGTTATTTATCGTACAGCAGGCACTGTAAGCTACCTGCCATCCTGAGACATGGGAATTTAAGTTTGTTACGCCTATTAATTCCATTACGCACGTTACTCACATGCAAACACAAAGTTTTATTTTTTTACATTTAGTCGGTCTATATACAACTTACACTTACTCAAACTAAATACCAAAGAATGCTTATACAATATTTATATTTATCAAAAGCAGACGTTACGCTATAGAAAATAAACCAGATACGCAGTCAAAAGTCATTTTAAACCTAAAAAGACGTATTGTTGTTTTTACATTATGTAAATAGCCAAATGGATTTTCTAAATAAAAGACGGACAGTCGATTAGACTAACGGATTTTCCGGTGGTAGGTCCCCTTTTTACAGGAGACCGTCTGGTGATCCACCGCGGTGCCTATTTCTGCGCGAAGAGTAGTGTGAAACACTGCTGTGTTCCGAAATGAAGGCACCGTAGCCAGTATTTACTGGGTAAACGAGATTTAACACCTTATGTCTCAAGGTAGCTTGTAAGAGAATAAAGAATGTTAAAAAGTAAACTATTTGAGTCTAGTGAAATTGACTAAGTAAATATTAAATAGTTGTAAAACAAACACTGGTTAAAGCAAAAGTTGGTTTAATAATTCAAAACAGACATGAACGTTAATAATAATGATTTTTCAAACGTTATTTATAAGTCAAATTGAGATTTCATTAAGTAAATTTCAATAGCGTTTTATAATATTATAATGTCAATAAAATCTATCTCGTTTTATGAGTAGGTTCCATTTGATTTAGATCTATTAGCCCAGCTCGTGTGAATTAAATTTTATTACATTCTACGTTTATGGCTAACGTCATAAAAGCCATATCAAACGCATATTAGACAAGCCATATATATAGCCATGAGGTCTTATAGGTCTTCAGAGCGTTGTAACAACTCTACATCGTTTTAATGTACATTTTTTGCCCTGAAATTCTCTCTTGTACCTTTTTATTTACTAAAATAATTTTTCTAAACTTTTGTTTTGGTAGGTTGTCTAGAACGAGACTACGCGTTTTAACGCCATAAATACAATGCAACGCGTATTACTACTCTGCTGACGCCTCTTTCAAAAATAATAGGAACTGTCCTTAAAAGTGAGAGTTCTGACCTCATAATGTGCATTCCACAGAAGCATAGATTGGATATTAAAGAATTTGTGAATGATTTCAGTTCGATGAACAGGACAAAAAGAGGAAGGTTATTTTCGAATCACAGAGATATGGAAAATATGACGACAAATAAGCCAGAATAAAAGGAGAAGAATGAAAAGAGAGTAGTCGAGCTCTGAGTGATCGTCTTTAACGAATAGGCAGCCATTTATTTTGTGCTGAATGTAGTTATTTAGAAGCCGGTTTAGTTTTTGAGTAGATATGCATTCAGATCGAGGTAACTACATCACTCATAGTCGATTAAGAAAAATTTAAGGACTGTACGACCGTTACTTTGGTTTTAAAGGAAACAAATTTTAAATCGATACAGGGATCTAGGTACACTTTTTTATGGCATATATCATCAGACGAGCAGTCAGCCCACCTGATGGAAAGTGGTCCCGACGCCCATAGACATTGCATACCAGTGTATCGCCAACCGCTGCCTACCGTGAGACATGGGTGTTAAGTCTTATTTACCCAGTAAATACGCTGGCTACGGTGCCCTTCAAACCGGAAACAGCAGTGTTTACTTTGCTTCCGGCGAAAGGCACCGCGTGGTACCACACACGGTCTCTATCAAAGGACCTACCACTTTACGTGGTAGGTCCAATTATCAGACCAATATTTTTAACAATTTAAATTCAATTTAATTGGCGGCGGACTAGGTTAATCTTACTAATTTATAGTACGGCTGCTATCAACAATCATTACACTTTAGCGGGTTCACTGTATGACCAAACTTAAGAGACCACATTTAACGTCCTGTAGGCCATCGTTTAGTTTGGATATTGTTTCTTTTATCCAATCTGCAGTGTCACAGTTCTGGTTGCTAACATCTGCAATATTCCAAAGCACTTTAAGTAAACTCTTTTGAAGATAGTTCAATGTTAGATTGTTATAAAAATAGAGACAAAACCTAGGAAACCTAATAATATATACAATATTTTAACAGGAAATACAAATCAATAGACGGTATTTTATCTAAAATTTCAAACTTCCTAAAACAAACTTATGGAAGCTATTTCATTGAATAAATTAATAATTATTTTGTTTGTTAATTTTTACTACGCTGTTAATTTTGTTTGCGCTTACCGCTTATGAATATTGAATAATCTTTAATTGAACGTCGTAAAAATTAATTTATTTCTTTTGTTATTATTGCTTAACCCGTCACCATAGTAAATTGTTTAAGCGTCAAAAATCATTGTCCTTGCATGTTAACATTAAGGAACCGACATAAGTACTTAATGCTAAAGCAAAGCCTACCTAAATAATTTTAACTTACATGCTGATTAAAGTGAAGTGTAAGTACCTTAGCTTAGAAAGACATAAAATCTGTTTCAGCAACTTATGATGTCTGTGTGATAGTGATTTTGTAATTAGTAGTTTACCATAAACTGGTCCATTCTCACGAGTCACATTTGTGTCATCCATTTGTACAATTTTATTTTGGCCTTGTACAAGTAATTTTCGGACGCCGATGACTCAATTACAGCTAATTAATACATGGTTGTTATTTTGCAAGCCATTATATTATTACTTTTATTCTATTAGTGTCAAAATCAATATAATATACAATTCAATACAAGATTTTTATACTTAAAAGATAATGTTTTAAAGACGTTATTACTGTATTAGACATATCCATATATGTCGAAAATAAACCTTAATATTATCGACATTAAATTTGTTAGTTATTAGCTTTATTAGTTTATTTAGCCAATTAAGATGGAATTAACTCAAAGAAGTCTAATTTTCAACTGGCGACGAACAATTGGTGCCAATATTACTGGACACTTATAAGAACCGTTTGTTTCTGACGCCATGAGGTCTTAACATTAGAATTGTTTACATTTATTTCTATTCTAATTGGCTAAAATACATTGAAAACATCGTTATCAGCTTAAAGATTAAAATTGATGTTAGAATCGTTATTAAATTCTTAATAAACGTCGTTTTATTTTCTCATGATATCACTATTGACAGTCACATTGTTTTATCATTATCTAATCAAAAAAACCCTAATGGATAGGGTGTATAAGGGAGCCTATGTCCAGCAGTGGACTATTAAAGGCTGATGATAATAATAATAATAATAATCCAATCAATCGCGCTATGCGTTGTTGTTCGTTAAACGTTTACGAAGTAGAAGATCGTTTACAGATTAATAAGTAATGTCAAACTTTTTGTAAAATAGTTTAAATTTGAAAGGAGTACTTGCGTCTATTACTGTCAAAAATATTTATGTAATTAATTAAAATTAAAATATTTATTAGCGTTCATTCAAACGATTAAAGAAAGAAATTTAAAACAACGATGGATAATGTAGAGTATATGCAAGTAATATGATGGCCATGAAATTGATAAAACAACATATAGGGCAGATCTGCCTTTTCGACCTAGTCAGTGTGAAAATATAACATTACGCAGGTTTCTCTAAATTAAATTTAAGTCCTACAGTCATAGAGAAGTATCATAGCTTAAAAATTTCAAGTAACATAAGCATTACTCGCAGTCCTCTTAAAAATAAGTTTTGACGTAGGTAAACGTATGCCTTGCAAAGGCGAGCTGCTTGTTTGCAAAACTTTTTTTAAAATTTTGGGGTACCATAATTTAAATCTCACTACCACCGAAAAAAATATGCTATGGACTAAGGTTAATAGTCCATTAAACGAGAATTTTCATCTACATATTTCCTCTCAGTCTACCTCTTAGCATATAGTATAGCTCTTAATGAAAATACAGAAATTAAAAAAGATTAAAAAGCCTTAAGAGTATTATTAGTAGGCAACCTAATACCGTTTTCTAGGTAAATGAAAATAATTAACTTTTTACACTACTTTATTTTTCAGCCTTTGTGAAGTATCTTGTCAAAGAAAGCAGAGCAAAATTTCTGATTCTGAAAATACGGTTTTCACAAGGGCTGAGAAAGAAAACTTTTTATAACATAACATTACCTAAAATAGTTTTTTTAAGGTAATTTTGGACTGGCTATTAACTGCAGTAAGTTAGTCAATATTTACCTTCTTTTCCGGAACTTTATTAGCCGAATAAAGTTAACAAATTAAATGCCTTTTTAAAGACGTCTTAAAATTTTTTTCCTTTTATGACGTCGCGGCGTCAATATTATTTTGTGCTTGTTCTTGTTTATCGCCATTTTTTTATAATCAACTACAAAGATGGTTCATTATTTACTTTTTTATGTAAATATAGGAACATAAATTATCGTTATTTTTTTATGTAGACTTAAAGTCAATTGCACTCAAAGACATATATTTGAAATAACCTGAAGCTAAAAGTTAATTACTAGCGTTTTTATAATTTAATAAAAAATGGTGCAATCACCGTGCGATTTTCTTCACTAACATGTTTTTTACCGAATTTTAAATTTATCAGAGACAAATACTAAGTGTTATCGTAAATTTTGTTTAAAAGCGTATATTATACGAGACGTGTTTTTAGAAAGTACCGTGCTGGAAATAAAAAAGACGTGCAAAGATATATAGAAAGAAAGATAAGTATAGATATATACTTACCTTACTTTTATCAAAAATAGATACTTCCTCCGTAGCCTAGTGGTATGGGCGTGTGCTTCCAGAAACCGGAGGTCATGCGTTCTTATCCTGCGGGACTCAACAAATTTGCATCGTTGTTTCCTAGTTAGTTAAGGCAATTTGGGCCGATCACCCAATAGTCTGAAAAGTAAGATGATCCATGCGCCGGATGGGCATGTTAAAATCGGTCACCCACCAACCAGCATTGGACCAGCGTGGTGGGATCGGTCCAAAACCCTTTAATGTATGAGGTGTATTAGGGAGGCCTACGTCCAGCAGTGGACTATCACAGGCTGATAGTCCATGATGATGATGATGATGATGATGTGCAAAAATATCGCAAGAATTCTATTATTACATAAAATCTTGTACCATAATCTACTTTACGACATAATTTCCGTGAATATTGAGGCACTTGTCATAGCGTGGCACCAGTTTTTAATACCCTCCTTATATAATTCTGCCACCTGACTTGTTAACCACTGTATTTAGTTAAAATGTTAATAAATGTAAACGATAAAGTCGGATAATACTATTTATTTAATAATATATTCAACCTTATCGCATTAACAAAGGAAGCAATTAGTTTCAGTAATACGAGGTGGCCCTATAAGTCCTTTGATATGAAAAAAATTATTAAAATAAAACTAATTACATTATGAATTAAATTTTTATTTACAAAAAAGATCTAAATGTAATCCGTTGCGACCACGGCACTTTTGCAAACGACGTCTAAAATTGTCGCTAACTGCGCGGCACGACACTGCTGTCTGTAATTCTTTTGAACATCATTTACTGGAAAAGGATTTTCAATATATATATATATATATATATATTTACACATTATATTTCGTATAAATGTCGTTAAGATAAAAACACATTATAACGATTTTTTTCTCATGAATGACACGAACTTCAAGGTCAAAGTCAAATATCTTTATTCAATATGGAAGCATCTTAGTTTCTTATTGATTGCCAAATAATCTAACACCTGTTCGGAAATGGAAGCCTCTGACCTGAGTAGAACCGGCGTAAGAAACTCAGAGGGGCTTTTTTTCCATTTTTTTCAATCACTGTACAAAATTATTACATTATACATCACATTTTACCAGTTTGGAATAGCCTGGAGCGAACAGTTTATTACCAGGGTGTTATCTATCAAAGAGTCGTTACAACAAAAATATCCTTTGACACACAAACGTTCCTTTACAACTTTTACGAATTTATTTACAGATAAAAGCAACGTGAAAAGCATGAACGTTTTCTGGGATTTTATTGTAGAAGAGTCTAAATTGTCCCATGAAAGATTTCATTGTTCTTCGTAACCTAGTATTTGAAAGAACATAATTATGCTTATTCCTAGTATTTATATTATGTGTGTCATAATATTTTACAAAATCATTTTTATGTTCATGAACATACATATTTTTAAATTTGTGTTGAGAAAAAACAGTCATTATATTGATTTCTGTAAATATTTATGTCAGCGATTCTTTGGGGCCCAGGTTATAGACTGCTTAAATCGCTCTCTTTTGAATTATGAAAATAGCATATATATCAGCCGCGTTTCCCGACTGTAGAATGCCATAAGACATCATACTGTAAAAATAACTAAAACATACTAAACGGGCTGTCACAACATCGGTTAGTTGTCTAATTTTTTTGACTGCATAAGCCGGTGAGTAAAGTTTACTCGCCAGTCTATTAATATGAAGGCCCCATTGCAGTTTAGAATCTATTGTGATGCCGAGAAATACCGTGGAATCTACGTGGTCTAGCGCTTCTCCACTTACGACCACATCACACCCAGCTTGACAAACATAAGAGTCATAAACCTAATAAGTTTCGTTTTATTTTTGTTTAACATTAATTTTTTGCACTAAACCAGTATTTTATTTTACATCGTCATTTTGCAAGTTACGTCGTTTTATTCTGCATTTTAAGTAAGTGTCATAAACAAATAATACAATCTCGTTATTGTTCTCAACCTGGTGTGGTAGGTAATTAATATAGACCAGGAAGAGAAAAGGCCCCAAAATAGATCCCTGTGGAACCCCCATACCTACCGGCCCAGGAGATCTCTTGCCGTTCACGTCAACTCTCTGAGTTCGATGGCTTAAGTACAAGTCAGAATTTCTAGTGCGGCATTTTGATATATGAGTGGCTTAATTTCCTGACCTAATATCATGTTGTACGCAGTCAAATGCTTTGTTAAGTTACAAAAGACACCTAAACAATCGTGTAACCTTCCATGCCTTAAATAAAGTTTTAACAAGATTGGCACCTGCATTGGTTGTAGAACGACCCTGTAAACCATACTATTTGTTATTAAATATACTATGAGATTAAAGTCTATTTAATAATTGGTTAAGAATTATTTTCTCAAAATTTTATTAAGCGCAGGCAGTATAATAGGTCTAAAGTTATTGGGGTCTGTAGTACTGCCTGATTTAAATACTCGGAATAACTTTACTGTGTTTCATAAGGTCAGGAAATTTACCACATGTAATACAATCATTAAAATAGCTACCAGGCAAGGTGAAATAACATCAATAATAGACCTTAACCGAGATCCCCCACAAATCTACAGTTTTTAATGTCCAGAGATTTAAAAGGATACAATATCTGTATCGCTTACATTACTAAAATATAAATTATCTAGACATTCTTTGATATTTTCTTTAATAATAACTATTAGTAAACTCAGGCTCACTTGTAAACTATTAACACTAGATTATCATCATCAGCCAGCGGTCATTATTCCCTAATCACGCCTTCGGGTTTTGGTCCACTTGGGTTGGTGGCTGGGCTTACTTTTGCATGCACATCCGACGCATGGTCATGACTGTTTAGACACTTGGGTGATCGGCGCAAATTGTCCTAACCAACCAGAAAACAATGATAACACAAATTCGTTTCCCAGGATTCGGGCTCATGATCTCTGGATTATAAAACAAGAGGTAGGTCACGGTGGCACGAATAAAAGTTCTACTTATATACAGTTAAAACAAGGAATATAAAAAAAATAACTAAAAAATATTACCGACTTCAAACCGCATACAACCATTCTGAGCAATATAAGCGGTGAAAACAACAATCTTAAAAAATTACACCAATATTGACGTTAACTTATATTATATTACCTTAAATGAGCTTATAATATGCCTTATTGCAAGTTTTAACATTGTTGTACATTCAAATTCTTATTGTGAGTAATTCTCAAAACATAGAGATGATCTATCTCAGAATTTAATATAGAACAGTTCAAGTAATACACGTAACTGTACTTCTTGAAACCTACTTTATGTCTATCTTTTACGGTTACAGCGTTTGTAATTACTAAAATACTGGTGCAGTAATTTTTTCTATTTATTAAACATTTATTATACTACTTAACAACTAAATTTAAAAATAGGTTTTAATATCTATCATGTAAAACAAGAACGAAAAAAATTGGATCTCTTGGAGCGGCGCAAGGAGGTTACATATATCAAAATTCTTTTGGGAAGTCAGTCTAAAATCTTTCTCCTCTACATAGTTTATATATTTTCAATCGATTCAGATACATTATTTTATAACGTCATAGAAATAAAGCAATTAAAATATATTTAGGTATTAAAATTTACAATAACGTACAAACACGCCTTTGTAAATAAATATGGATAAAAGCAGAAGTCTAGTAAAACCAATTTCAGAGTTGAATAACGATTCTGTCGACTTCAGAATTCAAATGCTGGATGTTCCTCTCTAAAATTTCAGAGATTTAACATTTTGGTGAATGTGTCAACTCTTACTGTTCTTGTGTAAATAGCATCCAGGCTATAAGCAATGTTTTGTGCTATACAATAAAACGGGCGCGTCATAATTTAAACGACATGCATTTGTTACGTTCAAATTGCTGATTAAATAATTGTATATTGTTCTCTTCTCATTGTAAAAGGTATTTAGTTTCTGTGATGTTTTGTACAACAACAACGTATAGGCAGACAAAATTATATGGAATCCAACAAAATTTTATTTCCGAATCAAAATAGATTTTCAATTGTATGTTTTTCTTTTAATATTAATTCTTAGAGCTTATAATAAGTCTACTCTTAAGATTTTGATTTAAAAACACGTATTAAATAAAAGTATAACGAATCCTGTACGATGCTAACGAGATAAATACAGTATAGAAAACAGGTATGCTACAGCGCCTATTTTTGCAGTACATCATATTTTTTGTTAAAGTAACTAACTGCAACTTATATTGATATTTTCATGTTATATGAACAACATGATATAGGATAATATTCACAGCAGTGTTGGCGTCTTGGACACTGCTTCGCATAAGCAATGATAAGCCTCGCAACTAATATCCGGTGTGTTAACCGAAATGTAGCACAGTTTATAAACCTAAACAATTACCAAAATCTTAATTATAACGTAAAACTTTACGATTATAGACAAATCTATAGAAGATATATGATGGTTTTAGAAAATAGACTGTTTTTTGTGAAATTGAATTTTGATAACTTTTTTTCGACTTACAAAAATCACTTGATACACAGGCAATGCAGGTTTTATCGTGGTCATCTTTGATGTAATCTTTATTTTACTTCTCAGATCTATTAGTGAACAAGTCACACTTTTTTCTACTGGTATTATGATGTTATGTGAATTTAATAAAAAAATAAATAGCCTTTATTACTTTTTAGTAAAAATTGTGTATATCAGCATGTATGCATACAAGATGTTTCGTGAACGCTCCTTGAATACCTTTTCTTTGAGGGGAGACAAGTTAAAGGAAGTTTACATCATTTAGCTTATATTGTATGCAGCGAAGGGATTTAAGTAGTTATCGTGTATTATATAATTTTGTATATTAATATTATTGTATATGTAACATAAAGCACCCACGACATGTTAGTGGGTAAAAATGGGTAAGATTAAAATAAATATTTTATTTTTTGGACCCATATAAATTATTTCGTATCGAGTTTTTGAAACACATGTTACTTTTTTTACTTTGATTCGTAATAAGCGCTAAATCCTAAAAACGCATACATTCAAAAAATAAAATTAAGCTGGTATGTTAACTAAAAAAAAAATAAAATGCATTCTAAGCTAGCTGCATTTTTAGTTGTTTTTTAATGCAAGTTAAAATTTTAACTGCAGTCATGACCCAGATATCGGATAAGCATAGAGGCCGATTCCCATTAACCTTCAGTATTGACCAGCGGAAATATTAATTCTTATTTCCCACTTAAAACACATTTCAAAAGGTGTCAAGAGTATGAAACTATTCGATTCTGTAGTCACAAAGATGTGTTAACACAAGGAATATTATATTTTATGTATAACGTAACGTTTATCAAATACATTTGTTTTTAGTCTAAATTTTCGCTCCATGAATTGTCATAATTGTTTTTGCATTAAATAAACACATATGAAAGTTGTTGGTATGTTTATGTACCTACTATAAGAATATTAATGTAAACCTTATTCTACAGTGAATCGATTTAGCAATGTTGTATACTTTGCAACTTTTTATGAAATAATATCATAATATTCAGTTTTATTTCGTGTGTTATAAAGACTTAATTGTTATAATGCTTGTAACGGTTTAAGCTTGCTTGCCGGTATGCTATATCGTTAAAATAAGTTATATGGGTGATATCGTAATTTTTAGCTTTAAACCTTTAGATCGGTTACTGTACTTGGGCCACAGATTTACTCGAAACCTTCCCCTAGGGGCGGTGAAACTGTTACGGATTTTTTTCTTTTGTTATGGATTTTTCCTATAGTAATAGCTTACATTGTAACAAACTTCAGCAAGCTTTAGTAAAAAGCCAAATAAAAGAAGGGAAAACCATCCTTAAGTAATTGCAAATATTGAGCATACGTGCTTAGAGTTAATGAAACACCCTGTCCTGCAAGTTAAGTATGCAGCGCTAGGCATCTCTAGTTTGCTCGGCACCTTGAGAAATTTTATGTTAATTCTCATTTAACTGGTGATTGCGCTACGAAGCCCTTCAAATGAGGACACATTTGTATTTAACTACTCACAAAGCAGTAGTTAAAATACAAATAAAATCACGCAGGTAGTAGCTTTCCAGACGGTCCCTTGTACAAAGGTGACCTACAACCAACATGTAATATCTTCATAACTACTATATAAGTAAAAACTTTATTTTCCATTTGATTAAAAATAAAGTTAATTCGTTTGCTTTTAATCACACTGAAACTAACAACATTTGAATAAATCTTTGTTTTTTTTAGCATTGACAACTGTAAGCATAAAACTCGTAAAGTGATGTAGTCACATTAATATCTGTCAGGTTGCGCTACGAAAACAGAGGCGCATTAAATTTTCCAGCAGTGCGTCTAACTTGTGAAAACACACTTGGACCCTTTCTCCTGACATGAATTGAAAGCTGCATTGAGGGTAAACTTTATTTATAAGTGTGTACGAGCTCGCAACGCATAAAATGGTGAGTATTTTAATCTGCTCTGTGGACTCGTGGCTAAATCAGTGCCTAGTATGAAATTCACTGGGTTGTAAATGTTAAGTCCAATATCAATAAATAATAGAAAAGTAGAAAATAATGATAGAAGATATCAGCTATTCATACTGATTATTATTATACGAATAATAATTTTGTGCACAGATTTGATTAAAAAAAATGTTTTATTCGTAAAACGTGATAATTTTAAGTTTAAAAAACCACCTATTGATTTTTCTAACTATTTTATGAATAGCTTACTAATACTGTTACCATCCTAATTAGCTAACTAAACCAATTTCTATACGCTCATTAGAGGTTTATAAATAGCTTGTGTTATTATTTCATTAACATTTTAATGAACCATTTTGTTTTCAAATATGTTTAATGTGGTAAAATGGACTTACTGTATACAATAATAAGCGTTGGGTTCTCTGCGCGATTTTTTTTGTATTTGAAATAACAAGCCTTCGACTGATCCTAATTTTTGTATACATCTTTAATAATGTTTAATCCTATTTTCACATTATTTTTCTTGTTCGAAAATATATAGTGTCCGTTTACATATATTACCTTAAAAAGTTCACATACAGTATCACATTGTCAGATCGTTAAAAGCGCACGATACGATGGTATTCTGAAGTAGTAAGCCTAAAGTCTGCCTCCGTAGCCTAGTGGTTTGGGTGTGTGCTTTAGAAACCGGAGGTTGTAGCTTCGAATCCTGCGGGGACTTTGGGCCGATCACCCAATTGTCTGAAAAGACCGATGATCCATGCGTCGGATGTGCATGTAAAAAGTCGGTCCACCCACCAACCCGCACTGGACCAGCGTGGTGGGTTACGGTCCAAAACCCTCTAATGGTGTATTAGGGGAGGCCTATGTCCAGCAGTGGACTATCACAGGCTGAAGAGGATGATGATGATGAAGTCTAAAGTCGGTCATGTTTTATTTTAATTTTACCAATTGAAATTAAATACAAAAATAGTCATTTAAAATCACAAATTTGATGATAAATACTTAAATTTAGAAGAAAATGAAAATAATGTTTTATATAGTCATGTATAATTATTTTTTAGAAAAATGTTTGCAAATACATGTTTGAGAATAACACAAGGAAGCCATTCGGAGTATATAAATTTTATTCCTATACATATTGTTTTTATATTAAGTTCAAATGCAAATGCTGGCTTAACCATGGGATAAAAGTGACTTAAATGTTATGTGGATGATATTTTTATAAAATTAGCAAAAATAAGTCTATAAATGCTTGCCAAAACATATAAACATTGTTTGTTTATAATAGAAATCACATAGTAAAAACACTGCTGTGTTCAGGTTTGAAGGCACCTCAGCCAGCGTATTTACTGGTAAACGAGGCTTAACACCCTATGTCTCCGTGAGGCGATACCACTGGTATTGTCAATGTCTATGGGCGTCGGTGATCACTTCCCACCAGGTGGCCCGACTGCTTGTCTGCGTGCGTATGCCATAAAAAAGGCTGACTTTACGCCAATTGCCCAGACGATATCCTGGATCTCTTGAGGCGTAAGAAGCGTCGATTCGTGCTCATGACACCCATCCACCGTTGGTAACAGGACTCGGATGCGAGCACTTTGCCGCGGGTCAAGTATCGCATTGCGCAGTTCAGGAACGAACGGTGGAATGAAACTCTGAGCTCCATCAAACCCTCTCATACTGCCTTCTGGTCCATTCCGAAGAGTATGAAAGGCTCAAGTAACTTTGTCCCATGCCTCCTAACGAGATCCAATGCTCCTCCAGCATTCGACGACGACGAAAGGCGGAATGCCTAGCCGACAGCCTAGAATCTCAATGCTTCCAAGCACTCAACCTGTCTGTGCCGAATTCCAGAAACATCTGGATAACGAGACAGACAGATTGATCAGAAATCCCCGCGATAGCTTACCTCCGGTCACCAATGAGGAAGTCGTGTCAATTATCAAAAAACTCAAACCGCGTAAAGCCCCAGGAGCCGACGGCCTCTCGAATAAAGTCATTAAACTTTTGCCCGCTAACCTTATTACCATTCTTGTTTTAATATATAACGCAGCCCTGACTCATGGTGTGTTTCCAAACACTTGGAAGGACGCCATAGTTATTGGCATTAGGAAACCTGGCTCGCCTGCATCCAGTCCCACCTCTTATAGACCTATAAGTCTCCTCAAAATCCTGGGGAAGATTTATGAAAGAATCGTTCTTGCCCGCCTGCTGATCGCTATGACAGCCAAAGGCCTCCCTAGTCCGGAACAGTTTGGCTTTAGAGCTAAGCATTCCTGCACCCACCAGGTACATAGAATCGTAGAGCACATTAAAGTCAGTCAAATAAAGGCTTGCACACGGGTGCCCTGTTCCTCGATGTGGCGAAAGCGTTTGACAAAGTCTGGCATGAAGGACTTATATACAAGCTGTGTAAGTTCGGCATGCCAACTCGCCTCGTACTCATAATACGAGACTTTCTCAGGAGTCGAACATTCCGTTACAGAGTGGAAGGCCTGCTCTCCACTCCCAGACCTGTACGTGCAGGTGTTCCCCAAGGCTCTGTGCTCGGCCCAGTACTGTACACTCTGTACACGTGCGACCTACCCGTCCTTAATGAGGATGCGCGTCTCGCTCATTTGCGGATGACCATGCCTCTTCGCCTCTCACCTCTGCCCCACAAATCCACCGTACCCTCCAGACAGCTGCAGACGCCCTCAGTGTCTGGTTCAAAGTCTGGAGAGTAGACATTAATCCCTCAAAAAGTGCAGCCATCCTTTTCTCAAAAGGCTTGCCTGTCCCCCCTGCTAAAGTCAATTTGCTAGGTGAACCAGTACCCTGGGTCACCCAAACGAAGTACCTTGGTGTAACGTTAGATTCAAAACTCTCTTTAGTCCCACATTAGCCGAGTGAGAAATAAAGCAGCCTTTGTTCTCTCACGCCTGACCCATAATTAACTCTAAAGCAAGATGTCACTTCGTAACAAAGTGACAATCTACAAAACTTTCATACGCCTCCATCTTAACCTATGCCTGCCTGTCTTCCTACAGGCAGACAATAGTAAATCAAACGCCTGCAGGCGATCCAGAACCGTTCATGCGCAGAGCCACGGGAGCTCCCTGGTTCATCAGAAATATAGACCTCCACCTCGATCTTCAGCTACCTTCAATAGCCCAATTTTGTAAAGTTCACCCAAAGTACTTGACGGCTTCGAACATCCCAACCGCTTATAGTTCAAACAGTGGACTACAAACCACTCGAATTTTACAGAAACAAAAACTCCATGCGTAGGCCGCGCCTGCTTTAACCGAACCAGACGACGTTATCACCGTCGCGCAAGAAAGCGTCGTCTTCTGCTCACTCGCTCACACAACTCTGACACAGCCCGCTCACGACGACGGTCAGAGCGGGACCGCAATACGTACAGTAGATATCGGCACGTACCAGGCCGATTCTCTCCTATCAATGATAGAAGCGCGGTGGGAGTTTCTTCCGCCACTTCTTCTCCCACCCGATAACGCTTTCCGAAGTGGTAGTGAATGTAGCTAATTACGGTTGGGAACATGGACCAATGCTGCAGCTGAACGAGCCGAGGTTCGGCCCAACTGGGCGCCCTCGTTGCAGACTGCAAACGCGAAAACGTAAGTGACGGCCCAAGCCGAGGTTCCTCTCTCTCGAGGGGGGCCCTTGGTGTTAAGTCACAAAATGAGGTTCAGGCGTGCATAGCGTTCGTGCACGCCACCTCCAAACCCGGCGGAACAGTAAAGGCCCCGTAGGCCAACTGTGACCATCAGTCAAAAAAAAAAACATTGTCTTCCAGCCAAACTTTGGTTGGCAAAGAGATATGAAGGGAACTACTGCTACATTTGCAAGTAATATTTTCGTCGACCAAAAGAAAGTAGTAAAATTCCTGAAGTGTAAGGGAGATCTGAGAACGACAGTTATTTCATAATTTTTTTTAATTCTAATCTTAAATAACTGTAACTGAAATTAATACTAGAACAACCAAGTGGACTTTTTATCGGCCTTATATGTTTTAAATTTTTATTAGTACATTAAATTTTATAACAACTTTTCCTCCTTAATGTTATAATAAAACCATTTTATATGTAACAATTATCGCTATTTATCAGAATCAAGCAGAGATCAGCATTGAAAACTATTTGTAAGGATTATATCGAGCAATACAACAAACTATAAAGAGCTAGCTACTGCTTACAAATGAAAGATAATCTTTTAAGTCCTCTGGAATTATGCATTAAATCCTATAATGCTTCAACTAATACTTCAGTAATTGCTTTAACTAAAATCAGTTAGGTAGGACACTTATAAAATATAATTTAATTAGATTTTATATTCCTTTTAACAAGTTTGGTTATGCTTTTGCTTTATAAGTTATTTAATATTAAAAAACGTTGTTTGTGTCAAAATTTTATGAACATTTTAGGTTTACTTTGTTTGTTGGCCATAGATATGCAAATTATGATAGGATAAACACTTTTAATATAAGTTTAAGAGAGGCGATGGGAGTTTTCGGACTAATAACTATAATATGGTTTATCTCTGTGGCCTCATCATCTTTTTTTAGTTTAAAGAACCCATAGCTTATTTTAGCAACCACTCCGTAAAAAAGGTATTAAAGCATGCCTAGCCATAAGCTCTTAATTATAAAGCAGTGCATAAATTGTTACGGTCTCTTGTGAAAAAGTGACCGTCTAATAGTAACACTGCGGTCCTTATTTTTGCCGCAAACTAGTAGTGTGAAAACACTACTATCTACCGGTTTGACTCAAACCATTAACTGCATAATTACAGGGTGAACGAGGTGTGCGGATTAGTAGCGTCCTCAATGTATTTTTGATACAGACTATCGAGTCATTATGATAAGAGTATATAACAATTTAATAAAAATAAGTTTCATAATTGAAAATACTTCCATTGAGCAAAGTAAATATAGAAATTGGTAAAGTTTAAATTGTTTGTAATACTAGATTAATATATTTGAATATAAGGTCTTCTTGCTAATTTTATCACATTTATTTTAATTTTTTATTCCTGAGGTTTCGAACGACCATGGTTACGTCTAAAATATAAAACAAGCGCAATAAAATCCGTAAAAAATCCTTTTATTGACTTGTATGACCATGATCAGAAAACTTCGAAGGTACGAAAATTTATATTCATGTGTGTTATATTTATTTTCTAGCCTTTTATTAATTCAGTCTCTATCAAAAAACTTAACGCAAATGTTTGCTATACCAACGAAAATTAACGTACAAATACCTATTATACAAACTTCTCATGAAATTTGCGGCAGCTGCCCAGTTCTCCAAGAACTCTCTAACAGGGTTATTTTCCTTTGCGTAAAGCTACTATTCAAAATTCCTCCTGAATTTCAGTAATGCATTTTTCTATTTTGAATATTGTTCTTAAATAAAAAGGTTAATGAAAAAAGAGTATATTCTCTTTTCTCTCCGGAGAAAAAACCATGATGTAATTATTTCTATTGCTTTCGCGAATATTATACATTATTAAATAAAATTACTTTACGGATTTTATTGCGTTTATTTTACATTCTAAATTCCCGACGTTTCGAACACTTTCCTGCGGCCGTGGTCACGGGGTAGACTGAGATGTCATACGTCTTGTTGCCAGTGCTGACGCGGGGTTTCCAGATCTTAATTTTAATTAATTATTTTTAGTCTGTACTCCGACCTATGCAAAATGAACTGGTTTAATCTTTACAGCCAGTAGTGGTGTTATGCTTGGTTTACATTTTAATTTATTAATTATGGGATCCCAAGCGGTGGTAGAACCTAACCAAGTGACTCAGGCCGCTGGAAAGTGTTCGAAACGTCGGGAATTTAAAATGTAAAATAAACGCGATATGTAAAGTTTTTCATTAAGAACCATAATGTGTTTTCTTCGTAAATATCAACTATTAACCATAGAAGATTTTCAACTCTAAATTATTCTATCCGATTCAGGCTCTTTCACTCTCTAAAAACAGCTAAAGCATAGCGTATTTTTGTACAGACTGTAAATTGAAGCCTCCTACTACATCTTCTTTGAATCTAAAAAGTTACTAATGTAGTTTTAAATTCTCATAGAAACAATCACCTTCTAGCGATTCCTGTAAGCAACTCTTAAAGGATTCTGTATTTTAAAAGTTCCTTTAAGATCCTCTTGTCCTCTTGTATATCACTCACTCTGTGTCCTTTGAATTTCACAAAATTAATTGGTTAAAAATGTTGATATTAGAATACAGCAATTAATGAAAGGACTTAATTTATATGCTTTTGCTACAATTATGTCATAAAATATAATAAATTGGAAAACCATTACCACCATGGAGCAGGAGGTCGTTGCAAGTTAACATCGTTTCCATATTAAACTCCTAAAAATATAAAATATGATTGAAACGGACAAAATTGTAGAAAAAGTGTAGATCAATCCGTGTTATAAGTGACATTGTTTTAACTCGTTTAAATAGCGATAAAGTTTATATATGTACATAAAAAATTGAGACCGTGAGTTGAATTATTTCAGTTACTTTGAAAATATAGGATCAGATTACAATTATTATTAAAAATGGTGTTTAGAATCGGTATTTAATTAGCAAATGTTGTTAGTGCTAGTGTAAAACACATTTAAATTAAACATCGTAACAAAAGTGCTTAGTTACTTGTTTTGGTGACACATTGAACTTTGGACCTATTCATACAGAACTTGTGATAGAAACAAGAATACGAGTGCATTTTAACGTCATTACTGCATTACTCGGTGGCTCAGTTGGTTAACGATTCAGTCTGATTCAATCAATAAGGCGGACGTCCCTAACTCTGTCTACATAGCCATTTTTGACACGTATGTTCAAATAAAACTAAACACAAAAAGATTAGCAACAACTATAACGAAACAACGCCATCTATTTAAAGATGTCGCTTGAGTCCCAATAATAAATCATGGAAGAAGTTATACATTTATTATTGAAAACGCAAGAAGACATAAAACACCAGAAACAGGACATGCTACATATGAATAAAGATATCAAGACTCGATAAATAAAAATATAAACAGAAATTCAATAAACTAAAGAAATGAAGGAACAAAACGAGAAAATTAATAACATGGAAAGATATATAAGGCGTAAAACTTAGTCATGTTTGGAGTGGAAGAATGCAGAGATCCTACCATGAGTTAGAAGAAATAATAATTAATATAATTAGAACTTATTGCAATGTCTCATGCAATAAAAACAGTATTGAAACTGTTAGAAGATTAGAAAGAAAGTGACCAAACAAGGCCAGTAATAATTACTTGTGCCACTTTGGGCTACAGAATTAATATACAAAAACAAATGTGGCCTCAAAAACGCTGCGTATTACATAAAAGTAGATTACCCATTGAATGTTTTAAAAAACGTAAAGAACTGCAGGAAGTACTACAAAAGAATAAGAGAAAGGTAACACGCATTTATTAAATACGATAAATTATTCTTATTAAATAACAAAAACCAACTTACTGTAACCAGTCTAACAAAAGAAACATATCCGAATCTCCGAAGTCCAAAAATATTAAGAGATAACGGAGAACACAATAAATACGTACTCTTAAGAACAGATCCTTATAAACGAACTAAAAATGTTTGACAGGAAGCATAATGGAAGCATAGAATTCTTTGGAGGAGGCTTTTACCCATTAGGGGTTCATACATACTAATTTTTTTTTAGTCTATGTCACAAAAAAAATTGTAACTAATGAAGTTTATATATTCAAACGTGTGTATGGAATGAAATAAAGCTTTATTATTATTTTTATTATTACCACCATAACTCAAATTAGTTGATTTGAGTCATCTGAATTAAGCTAGCACTATGAATGATTCGAACCTACATGCTTAATCGTTTACGTTTCAAAGTTTCCAGATTTACCTGAATAAGAATTTTAGCGAACAGCAACTGCATTTTATTTAGAAATTAAAGTCAATAAATTTAAAGGCACGATAAGGAATAACTGCCTCCGTAGCCTAGTGGTATGGACTGTGCTTTGAAACCGGAGGTCGTGGGTTTAAATCCTGCGGGGACACAACATATTTTCATTGTTGTTTCCTAGTTGTTAGGACATGGGCCGATCACACAGTTGTCTGAAAAGTAGATCCATGCGTCGGATGGGCAGTAAAACCACCCACCGACCCGCATTGTACCAGCGTAGTGGATACGGTCCAAACCCCAATGGAAAGGGTGTATTAGGGAGGCCTATGTCCAGCAGTGGACTATCAAAGGCTGATGATGCAAATTTGAAGGCCCTTAAAACCTATAATGACTATCAAAGATTGTTTTAACAATCGAGACGGACTTTTTACATTTTACCTTCTAGGCAATTGGGTGATTTTCCTATATTGTCCAAAAACCTAGAAAAGGACAATAACACAAATTTGTTTTGTCGAAAGAAAACTTTATTTAATTAATCGTTCTTTCCAACGATATATTTTATTTGTAACAAAGAAACGTTCGCTCCATTTAATATGATTTCATTGTCGTTTATGAATAGTACATATTTTGCGGATTACATTTTATATTTAAGCGATGGAAGTCATCAAACTCCTTGCATATCATGGTATTGTTGGCTTATTATATATTCCAATTAATTCAAATTCAAATTTCTTTATTTAATATAAAAGTTTACACTTGCTTATTGATTGTCAAACACACTACCCGATTTAGAAAAGGACGCCTCCGACCTGAGAAGAACCGGTGAAAGAAACTAAGGGCTATTTTTATGTCATCTTTTAAAAATAACAAAACAATTTGAAGGCATAACATGTTGTGCAATTTTGAAGCAAGACCTGGAGCGAACATTCTATTACCAGGCTGTGTAATTTATTACTATTGTATTAAATTTTAACACATAAACGTTCTTGACTACCCTTTTAAATTTAATAATAGTTAAATTATGAACGTTTAATGGGATTTTGTTGTAAAACGTATACATTTTCCCATAAACGACTTATTATTTATTCTTCGCAGCCTAATTGCTGAAAGAATTAAATTATGTTTGTTCCTTGTATCTATGTCATGTGCATCTACAATGTCTTAGGAAATCATTCCTATTTTTTGCACGTACATTAAATTTTCAAATATGTATTAAGAACTAACGGTCATTATTTTTATTTCTGTGAACAACTTTCTTAATAATTCTTTGACCAGGTTATAGACTGCAAGAATTGCACGTTTTTGGAGGACAAAGATCGTATTAGTATCTGCCGCATTTCCCCACAGTAGAATGCCATAAGAGATAATAGTATGAAAATAGCTAAAATATACTAAACGACCTGTCTCACATCGGTTAATAATCTAATTCTTTTCACTGCGTAAGCTGCAGAGCTTAGTTTACTTCTAGCCTATTAATATAGAGCCCCATTGTAGATTTGTATCTACAGTTATTTTAGAAATACATTTGATTCAACTACGTCTTACGCCACCCATTTATAACCATCAAATTTACCATGCTTCACATTAGAGTCATGAATATTATACATTTTGTTTTCCTTTGGTTTAATAGCAAGTTATTAACACTAAACCAATTCCTGCTCTAGAGAGTATTATTTACATCGTCATTTATTAACGTATGTCATTCAATTTTAAAAATCAATGAGGTATCATCTGCAAATAATATTATCTCTTCGCATTATTTATCAAATATGGTAAGTCGTTTATATAAATGAGGAGAGAAAAGGCCAAGTATGGATCCTTGGGGACCCCATATTTCGGGCTCCGGAGATCTTTAATTCACATCAACCCTCTGAATTCGATGGCTCAGGTACGAAGACAGAAGGTTGAGTGCATATTCTTATACCAAAGTGACGAAATTTCCTGACCAGAGTCTCATGGTGTACACGATCCAAAGTCGTTTTGAGATCACAGAAAATGCCTAAGCATCCTGCGATGCTTTCCAAGCCTCAAAATGCTTTTAACTAGCCTGAAACCTGCGTCAGTTGTTGAGCGACCCCTGAATCCATACTCTTGTTATTAAAAAGACAATTACGATTTAAATGTTTAATCAATTGGTTTAGTAAGAGTTTTTCAAATAATTTATTAAGAGTAGGCAGTATAGATATTGGTCTAAAGTTATTAGGGTCCGTATCACATCCTGATTTAAATATCGGAATAATTTTGCTATACTTCATGAGATTCGCCCTTCTCATACTAAAATTGAATATTTCTGCTATGTGAGGTGATATTACATCGATAATAGAACTTATCACCTTAATAGAGATCCCCATAGGTCTATAATTTCTTTATGTCTAAAGTTTGAAACGTACTTACAACATCTCCGGTATTTATGTCCGTAAAATTAAAATTCTCTGTACATGCAATGATATTATCTTTTAATAGTAACTCAGCAACTGTTGGAGAAGATAAAAGTGACTTAGTAGTAGAAACCGGAATGTCGAGAAGAATTTTTCGAAATAAGTAGCAACATCTTCGTCAGCTTCTATAGAACAGTCATCAATATTCAGAATTATATTAGAGTTGGTCTTAATTACCTTCCAGTTTCACTGTTGATAATACTCCAAGTCATTTTTATTTTATGTGTTATTTTTAATTTTCTTTATATATAGGAGTTTCGGACAGTACAAACTTTTTAAATATTTTGAATAAGCACTGAAATGTGCAACAAAGGTCTTATATGATTATATGTTTTTCACTGCAAAGCTCATATAATCTTTGCCTGCTTTGTAATTCAACTGCCCATTCACTAAAAGCTACAGAACCCTT
>JAGSMT010000973.1:0-28222 GCA_029286875.1 Lamproptera curius | reverse complement strand
ATAAATTTTAATAAAAAAAAGAAAATTTTTAACAAAATTTGATTTCAAAAGTGTAATAATTCAGGCATTATAAGGTCACATGCCTCAAAGAAACTGCTAGAACTCCTTCTGCCACTCCATTTAAATAGTTGATACCTTTTAAGGTACTAATTCATTTAAATTTCAAGTTTGACGCATTTTATAGAATCAGCTGCTACCGATTTTCAATTCTCTAGTATGGTGTCAATTATCTCAAAAGGTTCTTATTTTTGACACTTATTGCTGTACTTTTATTGCTCAATTAACTTTTCAACTACTAATCAAATTATTAATGTCATTTCTGGAGGTGGATCTAGAAATGACATCTGACTGAGACCAGGCATGCTTAAAGTGTAAAAACATAGTAGATAAAATATAATTTTAAATTGTACTTGAATAATGTTCCATTTGTGTTTAATTGTTATGTTTCCTACTTTAACGAAATGATATGTGAGTTTCTCATATGCGATATGAGCATAGCTCTGTCCTGGTAACAACAAGAAGATAATATTTTCATTGCGCACGGAGATTTTCAGGGAACTTTCGACAATTAAAATCATTTCTTAAAGTTTAGACGGTCTTTGAGAACATACAAAATAAATACAAATCTTAGATCTCAGAGATTACCCTCATTGCGCTTTTACCGTTTGCAAATCTTTTTTTGTGACCTATGATTATTAATTTGTTAATGTTATGCGTGTTTCCATTTTTGTATTAAATTTTTAAAAAATATAAAAATACATCTGAGTTTACTACAAAGTACTTGAACGGAATATATTAATCAACCATCAATAAAAATGCGTTAATCGCATCTCATCAAATAGATAAATAAATTGAGTTAAAGAAACTTATCACCAATTTACAATAGACATAGAGGCAACAATATTTATTTATAGTAAAATATATTAGAAAATATTGCGTTAATAAAACGTATCAATTAAATAAATACTAAAAAGAAACTTAGCAAAATTTTTAGCACCACTCATAGTCTTTTTACGTAAAACGTATACGGTCGTGGTTTGTAACTACCTCTAAGCTTTTCTCGGATTACCTGGTTCTACAACTTTTTAATAAATGTTCATTAACTCAATTTGCTCCTCTATCTACAGTTTGTTACAATAACAATAGAAATTTATTTTCTAAAAAAAAACACTGCTACACGCACTAATTAATTTGTGCATAAAGTTATGATTAAAGTCCCCTGATTGCGTGCGTGAGTATATTGGCGTGAAGTACAGAACATTCTAATTTTGAAAAGGAATTTAGTTCGGCAAAGATAAAGGTAGTCTGTTAAAAAAATAAGCAAACATTAATGATATTTATGCTTACATCAGATTTTCATTTATTCGGAGCCTGAATTTGGTTAAACTATGGTAATGAGTAAGCCATCACGTATTAGCACTCATGAACTTCAGGAAATTTAATCACTTTAAAGTATTTCGTAATGCGGGATATAATAAATATGTCAAATTAAATAAGCTATGCGCCATTTATTTAAGCTCTCGCTACACAGACTGCACTGTTTTTAACGGCAGCCTAACGCTATTCGTTTAACGCTGCCCACTTTTTAGAGGCAACGTTTATATCTCGTTTAATATTAAATGAAGTACTAGAGATATACCTATATTTTAATGGAATGGACAATCAAACAAATGAGTCAATTTTTTCAGCCTCATATACAAAACACTGAGTAAACTTAAGACACGAAATAGACTGTAGAAAACAGATGTTGGGTAAATTTTGCATTACTTCGTAACTTAAAGCGCATCACTAAATTATAAAATAAAAATGCGATGGTATGCAGCGCAACAGTAATTTGTTTTGTATCGGTATCGGAATCCAATTATTTTAGTTTAATTTCAACTATACTAACATTTTTAGACAGTTCTCAAAATAAATTGTTAGTAAATCGATCACCTATTACATTTTATGTAATATTGTATATTTTAAATAACTTATACCATTAGTATTCAGGCAATTTAATTCGGGACAACTTACCTTTTACGATTAATATTAAATACACTATATTTAAAATAGAATTAAATAATTATAGCGTGAATAGTTTACTATTGGCCAATTTTATTTGTCCATATTCCCATAGCACTACATAAAATGAGTCGGAGAATTTATTACGACGACTATATTAGTTCTAGAAATGTTATGAACTAGCTCCATTAATATCGTTCAAGATGTAAAAAAAAATCAGTTTGAGTGGAGGCTTGAGCCAATTAATCGAAAGAAAATTCCTCAGCTTTTATAACGGTAAACATAAAAATAAAGAGTTTATTAAAGAAATAAATAGCTGCAGTCATACATCACCGATTTTCATAGTGCAATCATAACAGATAATGACACTGAAATTAAAAATTCTTTTGTAAATGACGTATATAAAAATTATACATGTTATACAAATAAAAATTATACAAATATATTTAGGTTGAATACAATTTTCGATAATTATTTGCCACAAAGCGGCAGTTCGAAAGCCTTAATATGATTCGGAAATATTTAAACACTTTAAATTATTTTTGATTACAAATACACTTTTACTTCTAATAAAAAGCAAAATATTTTGGCCAGAGTGCGACAGCAATCGTCGTAAACTATTAACTATATATTGTTAATTCATAATCATTTCCATGGAAAACAACAACATAATAGTTTTGTACTGATGCAGTTTAAGTATTTTAAATAATAGTAACTAAATGTTTTAAAAAAATAAGTATCCTAAAGCCAAATTTTAATGATAAGATTTGAATAATAACACCACGGCCATAACATGATTATTTAGAAATATTCGTAGACTGCACTTTAAGACATGGCATAACATCACGAAGATACTTGAGCTTTCCAACGTTTTCTGCTTCCGAGGGAAAAGCAAGTTTTACTAATTGGACACTCCTTAGATAAACGTCAGTTAATAACTCTTAGCTAACACTAGCAAAGTTGTAATTAGGTTTAAGATGTACAATTTCCAGCTTTTATTTTGCTTATGTAATATATTTTGATATATGGATTGCAAAAAGAATGATCGACATCACATAATAAGAAGTCCAAAATTTCATCATTCCAGAACAGTCGATTGATCTACACAAATTCGATAAGAGAGAATAATTGTATTGGTGTATATACATACGAAAGCCGAACATTTGGTAGGAATATAGATATACGTACTTAAAAAATTATTGTTGGCTTGTTTCGGTCATAGTTAACTGTCAAGTCTAATTTTTAAATAAGATTTCTGATGAGCACCTTGGAATACTAATAAAAAAGATTAAATCTATTTTATGTACATAAGGGTAATTAAAAGAAAATTTTAAATAAGAGAAAATAAAAAAAATTGACTGGAGACAGTTCGTTTACCATTATTTCTCTTAGAAATCTTGGCATTAATATTAATTGGATTCTTTCTTTAAAGACACGCAACCTGATAATTTGGTTCTTCCTCCTTAAGACACCTGGCTTTAAGAATCACTTGGATTAAAGAATTAGATGAATTAACTCAAATTAAAGGAAAGGTTGGTAGTTGGTATTGATGAAAAGAAGGTAGCAAAAAAAAAAAGAAAGATCTCATTTACAGAAGTTAGTCCAGTAAAGGATCACAGCCCCACGTCTATCACTGTAGCATTGCTAGGTGGTAAGGGTCTGAGGCGTCTTATGGATAGAGTGGAATCACTTACCAACATTATGGGAAACGTTGTGCTCATGTTAATCGAAAACATATGATAATGATTATAAATAATATAAGTAAAATGTTAATAATATATGTATAATAAAAATATTATTGTATTTCGAATATGGAAATTAAAATGCAAAAAGAAATAACAAAAATCTTAAGCAAAGCAATATGAAAAGGTATTAATTATGAATAAAATTAAAAATCTCATTCCATCTTTTGTTTTTGTGAAATTTGAATTATGAAGTTTTACAGAAAAGTCTCCAAAATAAAATTCCTGGTCACCGTATATTTTTATAGATGCCTCTTTAAGGTTAATTGTATTGATAATAATAAATTTTATAGAACATTTTTTTTATTATTAATAAGGTTATGCATTTTATATCTCTTCATATCTTTTGATTGGATGCTAACTCAGAATTTTATTGAAACTAGTAGTCCGTACAAAGGTCTGTCCGTGTTAATTTTGGAATGGATTTGGGGAAAAAGGGTCTTTGTTATTCAAGGGTAACATAATATAATATTCTATTGATGAAAGAAATTTAAAATCGATTTGTCGTAATATTACAACGTAGTTTTGAGGCCTATTCAAAAAAAAACCAAAATATCTTTTGAATTTTAAATATAGATAGAGAAAGAAATGGAAATAATAAAATCCAAAGACTGAAAAAGTAATAATTCAATTTACCCGAAAATTCGCAAGTTGCGTGTTACGTCAGTTTGTATATGTTATGATTTCAACAACAAACTTATCAAAATGAGAATGTCAATGACAGCTATACGGAAAAACAACAACGGGAGCAGGAAAAGTAATATTTTATAAAATTACATTTTGGTCGCTTAAAGTAGACATTGACAAATGACACGGGTGCCGGCTCGAAATCAGTTACCGTATTTAAAGTTTTTTCGTCACATAAACAACCTTTAAAATGTTTAAGAAATTCTGAATATAGAAAATAAATATACTCAAACTTTACTTGTCCGTTTTCTTAAATCAAATAATTTTGTAACATTTTGTGGAAACGAATTGAAAAAGGATATTAAATATCCTTAGAAGACTTAAAACTTTCCAATTAAGACTTTAAAACCAGGAATGTATGAAAACTGTTTCAACTGGTGACATACAACAAAATACAGGCAACTTAACATTGGCGACTGAATACAAATAATCTTGCATGAAAAACTAGTGTGAAAGTTGTTTCCGATGGATAACGCATTCGCTCTGTAAAAGCAAAAGCGACTCGCGTTACTTAGTATAACAACTCTCAAAAGATTCGGACAGGATCTTCAAATGCTGTATTCAACATCAATCAGTGAAATCTTGGAATATGCGTACAAACCGAAACGAGAAACCAAGGTTTTATTGGTCACGGAGTGTTGCAAAAATCGTGGTCACGTTTGTCTCCAAACCGGCCATATTGGATTATTCCTCTTGAGAGACAAAGAATGGTTAATGCACAATGGTATGCGGCATTTGTTTGCCACTGATCATTTCCGAACTCCATAAATATATTTAGGCAATGGAGTTTACACCGCACAGAACAAAAAGAGTTTTTAGAGGAAGAAAACATAGCATTATTAGACCAGCCCCATACAGCCCCGACCCAATGGATTCAGACTTTCCGAACTAAAGAATAAATTGCCGGTAGAGATTATCACCATGAAGCTGGCGCTATAAAATGTCATTTGGGGACCGAAAACTTCCGAATGGAATGGTTGTTTCAATAATGTTCCATGTATGAAAAATAAAATAATGTGAAATGTTCACTCTTGATACCCAAAGTTTTTGCTCCCTTGTATGCTGACATTTCATCCATGAAATGGAAACATTTTAAAATGCTTTTAATTTGTAAGTAATTTGTTTGGTTTAGTTATCCAACTTTACAAAAGACTAAATTCGGAGGTGTTTTAGTAGTACAAAGATTTTGTTATTTTTTATAAAAGATAGGTAAAGCCTTCAATGGCCCTTTTGTAAAGTTATTTTGATTTTTTTTATTTTTTTGGATATTTAAAATATTATTGCACCAAAAATCACAAACTAAGTGATTAAATTGAAACGCTGAAAACGTAAAATATAGATTGAGACTATGTTTCAATAATTGTACTCCTTAAATTGTCTATAATAAAATCCGCCAGCGCATAAATGTATTTTTAGAATAACCACAATATCCATTATAAAAATATCAATATGAAAATTGCATATTCAAAGCTCATTGAAAGTAATATATGTAAGTTTATCTGAAAATAAATGCATAAATCTTTATTTTATGTCAAAAGCGTGTAATACATGACACTGGATTAAATAAAATGCCTAAAAGATATTAGAGGTTGAAAATGGTGGTGAAAACCAAGTAGTTACTTGTCTTGATAGTTCCTTAGTTGGTGTCAACTGCATTCTGTCATCGACATGTAGCGCAAAATGATCATATACCTTTGCATGGGTCATAGTTTTTTTTTAAAAATTTCTTTGTTTAAATTAACGTAGTGTATAATCATTACAATTCAACAGTTCAGATACCTTCGCAAGACCGGACCATAGATGCCTGAATATAAGTATGGTAAACTGTTTTACTAATATTTTGGTTTGAAGAAATTAGTATAACAACAGAATAATATTGTTAAAAATATTCTGCATTTCTAAATTTATTGAATTCATATATGTTATTGTTACTTTCAACGAATTATTTCTATTTTAATTGAATTTGTTAAAATTTTGATACAAACGAAGGGTTAAGTCAATTTTAAAATAATTGTTGTTTAAAGTAATTCTAAGACAACTTAAACAACGCTAACAACATTTACTGTTACAGTTACTGTTACTCTGACTTATGCTAACAATTTACTTTTAAGAAAACTGATATAACTTTAGGTTCCAATATTTATTTCTATTGTTTTGGAATATATATTATTAAATAAAATAACTTTACGGATTTTATCCCCCTGCCTTAGACTGACAACAAGACGCATGACATCCAGTCTACTCAGGAATTTAAATGTAAAATAAAATGTAAAATCCGTAAAGTCATTTCATTTAATAATAACTTAGGTTTTAAATATATTTGAATTTCCTAATTATTATTGTTTTACATTTTTATTACTGCGAGCATAAAAGTTAAAATACTTAAAAAACATTAATAATATTTCGATCTTGTCGATTATTTTTTGATGAACAAGCTTGGAGCAAATACTTCAATAGTTATCGTATTATTTTAGTGTCTATTGAGTTGCTTTATTATCACAACCCTTTTAGAAATTACTATTTGTTTAAAACGTAATTAAATATTATGTATTCCATCTGCTGAGTGAAGTTGCCACCTTAGTGTATTACCCAGAAATTATTAAATAATTACTTGATATTCAGTACTTCAAGTACAATCATTCTGCTGATGCCTCATTGAAATTTGTTTGCACTTTTATTTTACAATGGAAATTAAACTAGTCCTTCCAACTTACACGGGTACGATTCCACAGAAGAATTAATTGATATTGGACTTGTAATGAAAAGTACGAAAAATAAGAACAAGAAGAAGAGTTATTTGTCAAACCAAGATCGTTAAGACTATTATCTATTCGCTATTATCTAATTGATATTCAGATATTATATCCAGGAGTACTTATCACTATATTTTGGAAAATGGAGGATTTTAAATGCTAAAAATGAGATATAAAGATTAAATGCAAAAGAGCTATGCGATTTTAATTTTTTAATTTTTATAAACACAATTTTTGCAATGTTATTAAAATCCAAAATTTCATATTTCTTTATATTTATATCAATATAGAACCTAGCAAAATATTTAAAAATTAATTTGGTTCTGTGTTGAAATTTTTCTAGACTATATTAATGCCAAATCCTCAAAGGTCAAAGCAATGTCTCAAAATTCATCAAATTCAAACCTTCATTTATATACAGCTCTACTTACTTGTTATCTTACTTTACTTGTTATCCATATTTGGAATATAATAATTAAACCTTATTCTATTACAGCCAAATTTTTAAACACGCGACATTTGGGTCACCAGAAAGTGGATCATGTCGCATAACAAGACTACGGGGTTTGTCTAGTTGACACAATTTTGTACGTTCATAAGCTAAGTCAATGAATACAAAAGCTAAAAGACAGCTTCTGTGTCAGAAAATTCATTGCGTAATGACTTCTCGTACACAAAATATTGCATTTAAGCACAAAACGAAATATTTTGTATGAGTAAATAAACTAATTTGTTTGCATGTGTTTACAAAGAGAAATAATGATGTAAGATTTAAATTATGGTTTCTATTTACAGATATCCGTTTTAAACTTTACGTCCATTTGGTCGACTTAATCCTTTCGTCGTCTAAACATTGTGTTTAATTGTAAAACTATGTATTTAACTCGACTATTAATTAACATTTTAGATTACATATAGATATATAGTGTAACACTCACAACATGTTGAGAAAAATGAATACAGATATGAATCATGTTAACGAGAAAATATATTTTTCGTAGATTTTATTGAGTGTTTACTATCGAGAAAACCAATTCCTTAAAGTACGAAACTACCACCTAGGAACGTTTGGTCTCCAATGTTTGTTGGATGTAGGTTAGTAGAATGAACTTTATGGCGCTATTTTAACAGTTAGTATGTAATAAAACCTAAAATTCGCTGTGAGTTTTAGGTTTTATAAAAGTCATCGCATCTTTTGGGCAGTTACCCCGAAATCAACGTTAATTACAAATTATCAATTTTCTAAAATTATATTACAATTAGCAGACCCTGCCATGCGTTGCTGCAACTAGGATTTACTTATAATCGTACACAACATTTTAATAAACAATTTAAGGGCTTAAGATAAACGGAAAGAGAATATCAGTCATGAGGACCACCATTTTTTATTAAATAAATGTTATTTGTAAAAAAACAGTGACCTCGATGATGCTACCGTTACACCTTGAATATAATGAAAAAGTAACACTGGTATAAAAACTATGATAAAGCATACGATGAGGTCTTTAACTGTATATTTTTTGCACTTTAGCTTTATCGTCTTAATTGAAAGGTTATATGAAAATCAAAGGAATGATTCTTTGAATGAGAACAGTTATAATTTATAATTTTTCTTACTTAATACGCATATGCTAACAAAATATTTTTAAAAAACCTTCTCATTACATATTTGTTACACAAAAGATTATTTCAATCTAACACGTAAGGTTTTGCCACAGGTTATGACATTAAAACGGCCAAGTATTTTGTCTTTTAACCATCAGAATGTTTTGTTGCTAACAATAACCAAAACCATACTGTACAATTTTTTGATTAGGAGCAACGGTAATGTTAGTTATTATTTATAAAGTATCTAAACTAGTCTAAAATTCAGATAATAAGTTATATAATGATAAAGGTGTTAAGTTAGATAAAGCGCAAAATCTAATGGATTTAATCCATAATAATATTATTTTATGTTTGGGTCTCTTTTCACCAAACCTCGTCTAACACGAGACAAACAATATAATGTTGTATAATGAATAATTTTCGTTATTGTCCATATGGACCACCAGGAGCGAAGAAACAAGGTCTTAAATCTTGTTAAAAATATGTGGTTCGAATGTGATAACTCCTTTGGAAAAATGGTCAGAAATATGTAGCATTTGCAAGTAAGTGTCGTAGTTGTCTAACGTATAAAAGATTAATGTATATAATTTTATACTTTGATAACAATAAAGAGAACTTAAATACGTCATAAATCTTGAAATTTCATGTACAATTTTTGGCCCGTTTTATAGTTCCTTAATTATTTGAGATATACTACACATATTTACGATAAAAGCAAAAGGATAACATTAAGCTTTTGTAATATCGATGGGTCGTTGTGCCGGAACGGTTAAGTGCTTTTTATTTAAGCCCATTATTTTATGTATAACACTTGAATTAATTATCCTTTCATAGGTTGTATGACATGTGGGCTAAATTTTACTTTCAAATGTGGTTAAATTTATAAAAGTTATTATGTAATAAATATTTTACGTGGTATGGTACGAACATCATGCTAAAATTATTTTCTATTGCATTTCATCATCATCATCGTCATCATCAGCCTGTGTCAATCCACTGCTGGATATAGGCATCCCTAATGCACGCCACCGCTTCCGATTCTCGGCTTTCCTCATCCAGCCCACACCGACCATTGAATGTCGTCACTCCATCTTACGGCACGGCGTCCCGCACTTCGTTACACTACTATTGCACTTGCTTCTATAGTTATTATATCTATACTTAATATACTTGTTTCCTAGTTGCTTAGGTCAATGCGGTTTGATCACCCCATTGCCTGTTAATGAGGATGATCCATGTATCGAATGTCGTTGTAATGTTTTGGTCACGCGCCTTAACTCCCTACGGCCGTGTCAGTTCTCTATCGCATCGGGCTCTAAATGTATGAAGATATTGGGTGTGAAGGAGTAATAAAGATCGCCTACCGTAGACAAAATTATCTTGGAGGACATTATTGTTACTTTACATAATATAGGTGAAAAAAAACGGCCACTATTTTAGCATTGGCCATGGTCAACTAAACTGCTAGATTATAGCGGCAATTGGACGATTTGCTTTCTACGGCATACCACATACCCTACATGTACACACAACATTTCCGTTATACTAATAATTTTAATATTGACTAAGAGGAATTCTTAATTTTATAAAGCTAGGTGTGACGTGTTAACTAATAGAAATATTTAAATAATGATAATTTTTTCAAGTGTAAATAATTTTGTATATGTATATACTTCAATACAGTGCAAGGGTTACGCGTATGGCACACTAAACGATGCTGGAAAAGTTATATTCTCCACAGCAGCTGCTTTTTGCTAAAAAGTTAGAACACAAAATCACATATAAGAGTGGTCAAATAAAAATGCAAATAAATTACCTCTTAATAAACGATCGCACATTGGCCGCGTAACTCGCTGTAAAGTGATCCCGGGTGAGTGCGTTACTACCCAACATCGTATGGTGGTGATGGATATGAAATTTAAACACGTGTCTAAAGATACACAAACTACCATACCAGAATTCATAAAGTGGTGGAACTTGAAGTGTGATAAAGTTCATGAGTAGGAAGAGAAAAACTACCAGAGAAACCAAAAAAATTGCATTTAAGAACTGGCAGACCTCCCAGGCACCGGAAGATAGAGAAAAGTATAAGATCGTGAAAAAGGACACCAAGAAAATGATAGCAGTACAACAAGCCAACTCCCAGAGGGATCTTTATAATAAATTAAACAGCAAAGAAGGCAAAAAAAACACGTGTAAACGCTCGCAAAGCAGCGATGTTCAACAATTAAAAGCTCCAACGGTGACTTGTTATACAGGGATAGAGATAATTTAACGGCCTGGAATCAGTATTACGAACAACTACTGAGCCCCAGTCTAACTATTACTCAGCTTCCAGAAATGGAAAGAAATGCGGGGCTTATACCTCTAATACATCCTAGTGAGGTTATGAAGGCTCTACAAAGGAGAGAGAAAAAATTCAAGAGCGATGATTTATTATGACTTTCTAAGTGGCTAAACACAAAAACAGTGTATACACCGGATGATTTCTGCATTTGGTGATGAAACTCCATCCAAAACAACAATTTGTCGCTGGTTTGCTGAATTTCAACGTGGACGTGTCAAGCTTAGTGATGATCCCCGTCAAGGTCCTTCAAAAACTGCAATCACATAAGAAAACGTTGATACTGTACGTAAGCTGATTAAGGAAGATCAACCTGTTACATACCGCGAAATTCAGGCAACTTTAGACATTGGCACGAGTTAAATACAAGTAATCTTGTATGAAAAAATAGTTGTAAAAGTTGTTATCCCGATGGATTCCGCATTAGCTCTGTGAAAAAGCGTCTCGCGTTACTTGGTGCACCAGAACTCTCGAAAGATTCCACAGGATCATCAAATGCTGTATACAACATCGTATCACGTGACGAATCCTGGATATACGCGTACGAACTCGAAACAAAAAACCAGTCACAAGTTTAGGTGTTCGAAAATGAGTTAAGACAATATAAATTACTCATTCACGGAGTGTTGCAAAAAAAATGGTGCCACGTTTGTCTCCTAAAATATTGTGACTATTGCTCTTGAGGGACAAAGAACGGTTAATGCAGAATGGTATGCTAGCATTTGTTTGCTACAGATCGTTTCTGAACTCCGTAAAGAGAATTGCAACCGCCGCATCATCCTCCACCATGACAATGCGATTTCTCATACCGCGCAAAGAACAAAAGAGTTTTTAGAGGAAGAAAACATAGAATTATTAGACCTTTCCCCGTACAGCCCCGACCTGAGACTTAATGATTTCTATACATTTCTCTAAAGAATATATAGCGTGGTATAAGCAAAAAATACATTTTAAATAGTAATGTTGTGCCGCTTCCTTGATTCCCGAAATTTTCGTCATATTTCGTTTATTCCACGTCCAAGAAAAGTATAGTTACGGTATCTGGTGAAACCCAAATACTTATTCAAGATTATTTGAAAACAGTGGTTATCTATACAATTTCCTCAGAATTTTAAAATTTGTTTTAATCATTATCTATTTTATATTACAAGTCAAAAACTTGTGGTTAAAATTCATTATTATTGAATCAAGCGCAACAATGTCGGCTGTCAGGACAATTATAACGAGTCAATTAAAACTAGAGATTTGACGGTAGCCGTACTACGCCTATTTGTTTCTATTAACTAGCTTAACGCTATTAATCCTTAAAGTTAAATGATGTTAACTTTTTTATTTGGTAGGTTCATTAAAAATCGTAGTATTATAAAAAAAGTATTGTTTAATTATCTGTTCAACAACTACCTACGGTAGGCAGTAATTAAATGGATTTCATAATACAACTATAACAAAAGATTAGTATGATTTTTAATCAGGTGGACAAGCATTTACGCTTTGTGTTTAATACTTTAGTATTGGCAAATATTCACTATAGTTAACTAACCGCTTTAAATTGTAGTTAGGCACAATAGCAAATAAATATTAAATAACCAATAATTGCAAGACTTACCTTATATCTATTGCTCATTTTAACAAGCTGCTCTTTCAACCGAATTGTGTTATCAGATTACATGTGGGCCACACATGCTGTACTGCAAACGAGCAGTTTGTCGGAAGAGAACGGTAACCGCAAAAGCCGATAACCACAAAACCTGAAGTGCTGGAAGTCTGGCAACGTTCGCTTCGTTCCAAATTCAACTTTATCAGACCACGCAGTTATCTCGCGTATATGGTACGTACATATTTTAATTGCCAACAAAGGCAGACGAGCAATCAGGCTGATAAAAAGTGGTCGCCGACACATGGGCATCGACAAAACCATATGTATCACCAATGCGCTGCCTACGTGAGGATGTTACGTCTCGTTTACCCAGTAAATACGTTGACTACGGTACCCTGCAAACCGGAACAGAGTAGTATTAAAAATACTACTGCTTTGCGGCAGAAATAAGCACCGCGGTGGTGATGGGCAAGACGGTACTTTGAGGGACCTACCACATATGAAAACATTAAAAATTATGGCTATTGCGACTTTAAATTATTTTGTTGTGAAACGATGTCATCGTACAGAAATTAATTAACGAAAAGGTTTCTCTAATTTCATTATCTCCCTCCATTGATATATTCTTCTTAGCGTTATTTAATATTGTGTTACATAATATAACAAATTGTGGCTCTATAAATAAACATCTTTTGGGTAAAAACTTCTTTAGACGCAATGGGAACTTATTTGTAACGGGAAAATATTGTCATCGTCACCAACATGGTGATGATTTCAATCAAATAGCGCTTAAATTGAAAGAGTAAAACTCACATGTTTATAATATATCTGAAGCAATATTGCTGGCCCATTGTGTCACATGATTTCTGTGCACATCTTATGAGTAAACTTGCCTAGATTTTTTATTGAGTTTAATCAGGTTATTTTATTAATAAACTACAGAGTTCGCTCCTGAGCAGCCGCCCGGAATGGACGTATCTTCGTGCGCTCCTGCATGGAAATAGTACCTCAGCAAATTAGTGCTGTGCGTCGTGCAACTCAATACAGTGTTAGTGAGTGAGTGCTCCTAGGCAGGCTCCAGTCACGTAAGTCTTTATACACTTACACGATATTTTACTTTTTACTTTGCTTGCCGCAATAGGAGGCAGCTAGGTACACACCTAGCGCTCTTAAAGTGCTCATATAGTTTTAAAAGCAGGCACACACCTTCCCACACAGGAGGGGGACAAGATTCGTTACACACGCCGGAGGGGATCGCCCCCAAAGGCCTAAAAAATCATGAACGTCTCACTAGAGGAATATATGCGCACGACATGCTCCGCCATATTCGCAGAGATAAATGATAAATACAAGAACTTCAAGATACACCTTTAAAACGCTATGCAGCCCGCGGCCCTCGTGCCCGCCATTACTGACACTAGACGTGCCCACTTATGTCCCTGCACCGACACTATCTACCACTGCCGCAGATTGTGGCCTAGAAAATATCTCCGACTCGGAATCGGAGAACTTATTCATTGATATAGACCGACTAAGGCAGACAAACGCGTCCGCGAAGATATAGACAACGACGGTTTCGAAACCCTTGTTTCCCGTAAAAGGGCAAAACGCCCCGCCGCCACTGTAAACTGCGAAGAAGACCGCGCTTCCTCACCAACTCGAAAATCAGGTCGAGGCTCACTACCGAGCGGGTTCAAACCGCGAACATTTATATGGCTGAACGTAAGGCCAAAGCCCCGCCGCCAATTGTCATTCACGAAAAAGCGAGCTGGGCACAAGTAAACAAATTTATGAATAAAATAAGTACTTTGACGTCAAGTCTAAGGATACGCGACTAGGGATCCGCGTAAACGTCAGCACAGTAGATGACTTCCGTGAACTCACGCGCTTTCTGCGGAATAGCCGCATTCAACTTTCACACATACGCCCCCGGAGGACCGTAAACACGGAAGTTGCACGTGGTATCCCTAAAGAGGTGGATATCGAATCCGTAAAGGCTGATATCCTATCTCAGGATATCCTGTGAACACTGTGCGGAGGCTTCACCACCCACGGTCAAAGGTCGTCATGGACCTTCTTATGTTAGAATTAGACCTCTACTCCCGAGGGTAAGGCTATATTCAATATTCAAACTATTTGTAGTCTATCCGGGATCAAGATAGAATCTCCTACAAGACAGGCATCGTTGCGCAGTGTTACAACTGCCAAAATTTCTGGCCATACCACGCGTAATTGCTATGTGAACCCGTTGCGTTAAATGTTTCGGTAAACATGGCACTCGGAGTGCCCACGGCCAAAGATACAACAGACCCTCCGTCATGCGTTAATTGCGTAAAAGAGGGTCACCTGGCAAGTTACATGGCTGCGAAAAGCCCAAACCTTTGAAAGTTAATTCTCATTCCGAGAATCGTCTTAGTAAATACAAAACGAGTGCAAAATCATTGCTGTTGTTTCGGCACTGGTCCGACCAAAATGCTCTGGGTTAAGCCCCGGTAATTAAAACCAATAAGCCAACCCAAACAGGTGCGGCCGCATTCTTAAATAAATTACCTGAAGCACAGGCAGGTAACGTGCAAATTGTTGTACCTGCTACAAACAATGGCGCTCCTGACAACGACGCCTATTGTCTCACATGTGGTTCCTCAGTAATGACACTCAATTAGAGGATAATATTAAACTGGCCCTCATTAGTATTGCAACAAATAGATATCGTAGAACTAGGCGTATTTTGCGACAAGCTCCGCGCCGCCAAAGACGGCATCCAAAGAATGAACGCTCTATCACAGCATGTGCGCCTCTTACAGGCGCATGGGCGATCTAAAAATTAAATAAACGCAACAGACACAAGGCCGTAGGTTTCGTAAATAAAGATGGCAATCCGCGTAGTAGGGCCAAACCGCATTCACTAGTCGTTTCTGCTATAACGCAAACGGTTTTAGAGATCAGAAGGCAGAAATCACTAAATTCATACAAGATTATAACATAGACATATTTTTGGTACAAGAGACTCATCTTAAACCAGCAACACGCGATCCCAAGATAAGCGGATACAATATTATTAGACACGATAGGCTGTTAGCCCCAATGGGCAGGTACTCTAATCTATTATAAAAGATCCCGCACATAACATCAGTAGAAGTGCCATTACTCACAAATTTAGAAGCTTCGGCGTGCATGATCGCACTTACCGGCCATAAGCCGCTTGTACTCTGCCTCAGTATATCTCTCGCCGCTAAAACTATGTTGCAATCAGACCTTGAGCTGCTTCTCGACCTAGGTCCATCAATATTACTCGCTGGTGATTTTAATTGCAAATACCGCGACTGGAACGACAGCAGAAACAACTCAAATGGCATCAATATTGCAGGGTCTCGAGGAGGTACTCAACATTAATATAATAGCCCCTCGAGACCCCAACTAGATATCCATCAGACAGTAGAGGGTCGCCTAGCACCCTAGATCTATTTATTATAAAGGGTGTCTCACTCGATGTCGTATCGATAGAGACACTACACGAATTAGTTTCTGACCACAGGCCGGTTTTATGTAAATTGAGCCAAGACGCCGGTTCGGTTCCTATGACTAAAACCGTAGTGGATTGGCATCGTCTTGAGGCTAAACTCAAGGCGATGAACCCCCAGAATAGTGAAAACATCTTAGATGTAGTTTGTAATCTAGATCAGGCTAAAGATGCCACTAACAACATAAAGTCACGCATCTCATCGGCCATTGAAGAGTCCAAAAGAACGGTGAAAGTCACGGCCGACGGGAACTTTGGCCTGCCTTTCGACATTCGATGTCTAATAAGAGACAAAAATGCCGAGCAACGAGCGTACGATCGATATCGGTCCGAAACAAACCGAGCATTATTTAGGTATTTACAGCTTCAGGTTAGAGAACGCATTAAGACGCACCGCGAAACTTCGTGGCAAAACCTAACGGAAGAATTAGAGCCATCGCATGTTGCCTACTGGCACATGTGCCTGAAAACAAAGTTAGGTTCACGCGATTCAATTCCGCCGTTATCCCGTCCTAACGGTGGCTTATTAGCCTTCGATGATTTTGAAAAAGCCGAATGCTTAGCGGACACACTAGAGTTACAATGCACGCCATCTCGCGTACACACCGACACGTTTCATCTTGCGGAGGTGGACCGTGAAATCGGCCGTAGGCGGTCTTACACCAGAGGGCGAACGCTTAAAGTAGTGACCCTGGAGGAGGTCAAAGATATTATTATGGGTCTTAAGCCCCGATCGGCACCTGGCCCAGACCGTATCAGACATTAAAACTTTACCAGGCCTGATTATTTGTCTACTAACGAGCATTTTCAATGTACTTCTAGCCACTTGTTCCTTCCTGACGAATGGAAGGAGGCCATTGTTACCGGCATACCAAAGCGCGTAAGCTCACTAAACCAACCTGACAAGTTATAGTCCAATCAGTCTCCCTCAACTGCATGGGGAAATTGTATGAACGCATAATCTTGCTGAGGTTAAAGGATTACGTTTTCTTCAATGGCCTCCTATCAGACGAACAATTCGGGTTCCGTCCTGAACACTCCTGCTTCGACCAGGTTTATCACCTCACAGAATACATTCTGACGGGCCTAAACAAAACAAAGTCAGGCCTTAGATCCCATTACACGGGGGCTGTTCTATTCGATGTTGCTAAGGCATTCGATAAAGTCTGGCACAACGGCTTACTCTACAAGTTATACCTTTGAATGTGTCTGACAGACTTGTGACATCATACAAGCTCACCTTTCGAATCGCTCTTTTCAATATCGAGTAGAAGGCACCCTCTCAACCAGACGCCTCTGCTAGTGGGCGTGCCACAAGGCTCCGTTCTTTCTCCTCTGTTATTCACGTTATACACTAGCGATATTCCTAAAAGCCTAATGTTAACCTTGCGCTTTGCAGACGACACCGCCTCTATTACCCTCTTCCTCACCATCCCTTATCACCAGTAAACTCCAATGTGCAATCAATAGCCTAGGCGATTGGTTTCGCAAATGGAGGATTGATGTGAATCCCGAAAAAGTGTAGCAATATACTTTAATCGGTCTTCTGTCAGAGCTGACCTCACTGTCCTACCACACGTCCGTTCCAAAAACCGCACATAATGCCTGATGTAGACAAACACTGGGCAATTGAACCTTTACGGCAAACCGATCCCTGGGAGAAGAAAGTCAAATATTTAGGTGTTACTTTCGACAGTAACATGAGCTTCAAAAGCCACGTCAAAGATGTTAGGAGAAAAGCGCTTACGTCTCGCATCGTCTCTACTATCTTACCAACAAAATAGCAAATGCCTCTTAACTACAAACTTTTACTATATAAAGCTTGCATACGGCTGATAATGACATATGCTTGCCAATCTTTGCCCATATCCTCCCACCACTTAAATCAACTACAGGTGGTGCAAAATAAATTTTACGACGAGCTACTGGAGCAGAGCTTTTATCAAAGAAATGTCGACTTGCACAGCGATTGCAAGATGCCGACATTACGCGCTCATTTAAAAACACTATCAAAAATTCTTTGAAAGAATAGAAACGCAAAATAACCCTCTGATGGTAAGCGGTGCAAAATATCACGCAGACTCGGATGCCTCTAGTAGGAAACGACGTCCCCCTAATATACCTTAGACCCAGATGAAGAAGGGGCTTAGGAATTCTGGACTCCAAGGGTCCTGCCACACGATACTACACACACAAGTAGGGATACCACACACACACTTTTAGGTCTACCTCGCTTAAGAGCACGGCGAGACCAACACACCCCGTACACGAGATACACTCAGTTCCAGGGCGGTTCTCACCGCCCCGGCAATCGATTAAACAGTCGATCGAACGTCGCCGCCTCGGTCCAGTATACCGAGCGTCGATGATCCTAGCGACCTCTTCAAAATCAACCCACGCATCCTAAATGCGTGTGGCCACTCTTTAATGTTTTGTCACAAGTTCGAGGATCTCGCAATCCTCCGAACTCAGTAACGGATGAAGCTTCACACAGACACAGGTCTGGAAGCATAACTTCGAATACATAAGACATAAGACATAATAAACTAACGTTTTGTATTGTGCAAATACACTTTTTTATTGATATTTATTAAACAGTTCTAAAATACTATTTAAGAAAATAAAATAATTTTTTTACGTGTCTGTAGATGTGAAAAAATAATTGCTTCGGATACCTTTAACTCATCATCATCATCAGCGTGTATTAGCTATCTGCTGGACATGGGCCTCACCATCACTTCTTCTCCATCAGGGGCTTCTAATCGTCACCCACCACGCTGGCCCAATGCGGACTGGTAGTGGACCGACTTTTTACATGCCCATTCGAAGCATGGATCATCTTATTTTTCAGTCAATTGGGTGATCGGCCCAAATTGCCCTAACCAAATAGGAAACAACAATGAAAATTTATTGAGTCCCAGCAGGATTCGAACCCACGATCTCCGTTTTCTAAAGCACACGCCCTTAACACTAGGCTTTGGTGGCAGTTACTAGGCTACGGAGGCAGTTAACTCAACCTTCACTCAAACATTAAAAAAAAAAAAAATTTGTTCTAAAAGTTATTTTTGTTTCTTAAATGTATATTAGCAGTTCACATAGTTGCTTAATTTCTTCAATTTTATAATATTTGAATTTACTTAGCTTTATTAAAATTGTACTGACAGTAATCATTTCTAGGTAGAAATTTATATTAAAAAGCAATTTTTTTTCTATCTAGAATGGTATATTTCTCGGCGTTAAAAATATATACAGAGCGTTAATATATTTACCTACATTTGTAATGCATTCTGTACATAAATTTTATTCAAGATATAAAATAGTAATAAAAAATATTTTATTATTAGGGTAGTTTCGCTGGATTGGCGACCAGTTAGTGTTGCTTTCAACTTTAAGTTATTATTACAATAAGTAGTAAAATACAAATAGGCTTTAAATTATATTAAAGGTAACATGTCACCAAGTTTCAACTGAGCAAACAAAATATAAATTTTGTTGATTTATAATATTTTATTTCGCAAAAAATTTAAAATGCACCTCAAACCTTGGATTGCGACTAACTTTTAAAATTACGACCAACCATACAGGTCTGTGTTTAGCATATGCATACACATTAATAACACCTCTTTTACATTGTACTATACATATATTTCAATACACCTCATGATTTTCTATTCCACGCGGACGAAGCTGCGGTAAAAGCTAGTACTAAATATATTGTACTATTAGTATGAATTTCGAACTGCAATGGGTTTTCATTTTATTATATTTATGTTTTTTAGATTGGTGGGAAATGCTTACTTACAATTTTAAGCGGAAACTCATTAGTCCTACAACGACTAGAACAATATGCCCATTTACAGAATATTTTTATCTTAATTTTGAATAATCTTCTAATCTTCACCGTTAATAATTTTACTACTTTGCAACATGCCTTTTATGATAATGTCCATCAGTACACAATGTAGTACGTTTCGTTCCGTGAATTTACAGCACAAAGTATAGACTACAATAGTTTTATTTTGGGTGGGTTTATACCATACAGTATTGTTGTCGATATCATACTGTATTTTGATCGCACTTTACAATATTTAGTCAACAAATATCGGCTATAATTTCGTTACTAATTGGGTTCCATTGGCGATGAGGGTACAATCACCAAAGATAATTTAGTTGAGCGTTAAATGTGTTTCATTTCGTATACCGTCAAGTAGAAATATTGATAATTACTCTGAAAACAGAACAATAAGAGCTTCCGAATAAACAAGTATAAAGTAAGAATATTGCCTATATTTTCATTTTTAAGTAGAAATTTTAAACCAATTACATGTATGACTATAAAGATTTCAAAATAATGTTTAAATAAAATTATATAAATCATTTAGTATCTTGCCTACTTGACGATGGAAATTTTCGAACGATGATAAAACAATAAACCTCAAAAGATAAGTCAATTTTTACCATTGGCCAAGTGCGATAACCCTGTGCAAAACCCAGGAGTACCGAAGCTGAACTGTCTATGTATTTTGTTACATCAATGATACGTAACACAAGATATTGTTTAGGTCCCTTTTTTACTTGTGTTTTATCTTAAGCATTAAACATCAATAAGATTATATTTCTAACAAAGATATAACGAAACAAAAACTCCATTTCCAGAGCCAGAGAAGTCCAGTGAAGTGAAATATTTTTCAGAGTGCCAGAGAAGTGAAATGTTTTTTTTTTCATTTGTTCTAAATGTTTCTACTGTATTAAAAAAGCAATAGCTATGAAATACACTATTTCATTCGAAATAAATATGTATTTGAAACTAAACGTTAAAAATCCCATAGCGAAAAAGCTGTTTTACTTTAACGACTGGAAAAGTTAGAAAAACTGTTTAATTTACAACTATTTTAATATTCAAAGATAATTGCTGTAACTCGTTTAGGAGGTGGTAGAACAACTCATACACGATATACATTTTATTTAATTCTGAACTAGATTCTACTTCTCACATCTCTTATTCGTTATGGTTACTGGCGTCTAAGGAAATCATTTAATTGTTGGGAAAAATTACATTTTTTTTTATTGCATACGCAGGCAGACGAGCAGTCGGGCCACCTGATGGAAAGTGGTCACCGACGCCCATAGACATTGGCAATACGGATATCACCAACGCGCTGCCTACCGTGAGACATAAGATGTTAAGTCTCGTTTACCCAGTAAATACGCTGGCTACGGTGCCCTTCCAACCGGAACACAATAGCGTTTTCACACTACTGCTTTGCGGTAGAAATAGGCACCGTGGTGGTACCCACCCAGACGGTCCCCGGTAAAAGGGGACCTACCACCGGTAAATTACTATACTTCACGATATTGTTGCCTTCGTACGACTCTGTCAAGATATTATGAATAAGATAAATTTAAACAAAAAATATGACTGACTTACAACAATACAGAACCGTTTTACGCAATACAAGCTATTAATAAAGTGAAATGGCCCTGAGATATCTTTTAAGATATTCATTTAATCAAAATGTCGTGTATGAATTGTTTTATGCTATTAGAATGAAGAATCTTTTAAATGTTTTTCCTTTTATATGGACTTAGACTATATTACCTTAAATGAGCATTAAACTTGCCTAACTGCAATTAAAAAATAAGAGTCAGGAAAAAGTAAATAAGAGTCAGGAACAAACTTTGGACAAAATTGGTCTATTTTATGTTATCTCACAGCGTTTTCAATTTATCACATGATGGTATATGACATTCGTCAACGTTATTATTCTGATTTATGAAATATCTCAAAAACTGATGACTGTATACTAGTAGTAGTAATGACTGTTGGGTCTTTTATGTTTGATATCAGCTATATGTTCCTTCACGCGGGTTCTTATTGCTCGCTTTGTTTGTCCAATATAAGAGAGGCTGCAGTCACAGATCCAGGAGTGTAGAAGCTAGATTGTTCTACGACCTGCTTGGGACCCCATAATTAATAATAAAAAGTCATATTATTTAATAATGTATAATATTCGCGTAAACAATAGAAATAATTAAATGTATACAGGAGAATCTCCTTTAAAGTGAATCTTAAAAGATTTTCCTGATTATTTAAATATATTTGTAAACAAAAGTGTTCAAGCTTTTAGAAAGGCCCAATTACCGTATGTTTACTGCAATGTCGCAACATTCTTGACAGTCAATAAGCGAATGTTACACTTCTATATTGAATAAATATATTTGAATTTGAATTGAATTTGAATTTGAAAATGGTTTTCTTTACCTGTCGGGTCAATAAAGTAACAAATAAATCAAGAGGGATAAAAACTTTATAAAGCTTACAACAAAAACAAAAACAAACCTTATCCGTCCCTTGTTAACTAGAGCTAAAACGAGGGGTAGAACGGCAGCCCTAGCAATAAGAAAAGCAATTTTGAAGCATCATCTGAAACTAAATTTGTATTGAACAAAGAATGCTTTATAAAAACATGTTTAAGTAAAACAAGTCAAGCATCTGCGCAATTTTTTTTTATGTCAGGCAACTTAAAAATATAACCAAAGTCTTCATTATTCATTGACGATAACCTGAGATTATATCTATATAGTAAAAAAAAAATGTATAATCAAAAGGAATCAACAAATGAATATGCAGCCTTTTTGATCAATCTTAAATAAAGTACTCGTACTTCTTGGTCTCAGCCAGTTCTCAAGAATTGTGTTCGACTTTTAATCCACTCCAGAATGCCTGAATAGCAGTTTTACGCGCTTTGTAAAACTGTTATTCAGGTAATTCTGGCATATGACCTCCACCGCCAAAATGGTTAAGTTAGATTATAAGTTGTCAGTAAATTTAAAGGCATTGATATTCTATAATGACTTCCAAAGATAATCTTCACTATTAGGACTACATTTTTTTAATGTTTATCTGGTGCATATTAACCTTTCTTAATAGCAGAATTTAATCTCACGACCTCCAATTTATAAAGATACCACTAGACGCCGGAGGGTGCTGGTTGGCTGGACAGAAAGTACTCATACGAAATCTAATCAACTGTCACAATTCAAATAGATTGGTTTGTTATTTTCGTTTTCGTAAACGATTTGAGTGATTCCTTTATTTTATAGTTAAGGTTGAACAAATTTTAAAGTTTATCTCGCAGATTTGTATCGCATGTTTAATAAATTTCATCAAGTTTGTAATGTTAATTCTTTTGGGCCAACTTCCTGACAGAATGAGGTACTCAAATCGGAGCATGTTTATGTTACCTCGTTGATCGGCTCCTCGATCACCGATTTTGATAATTCTTAGGTAGTACCATTTAGACCTGTTATGTGGTCCCATGTTTTATAGATATTTATAAATATAGTTTTTATAAATAGTTTAATAGATATTTAAAAAAAAAAAATCATCTAAAACCACAGCTACGTGCGATTTATTTGCAAAAGCTGGCTCAACCCCAAGAAACTTAAACTATGTTCTGCATAATTGTATTTCTTGAATTGGTCTACAATTGAGTCTGCAAGAGCATATATCTACGTTTTAACACTTACCTACAATAGGCCTTTTAATGCAATAATTTAAAAACAATCAATGAGGCATATCAAAAGCCCTTTTTCATATTACTTTATTAATTCAGTATATGGTCTCAAAAAAGTAAATGCATTATTTTTTTTTACTTTATATGCATAAAATATGTCATACACGAAATATGTCATACACGAAATTTTGATCAAAGAAATACCCTAAAAAAGTATAAAGAGATTTAAAAGGCATCACAGGACAGTTTCGTGAAGAAAGCACATTGTGACCCGCTTGTATTTGGTGAATCATACATTTTTCGTCGGTAAAAATTTTGCTTCTCTTCATTGTTTTTACAAATAATGTCTTTGGTCATATTATTGTAATTTTCTTTCACACGGAAATTTTATAATAGATTTTAATACAAATTTTGCTAGAACATACATTACACTTATAAAAAATTCAAAGGCTCAATAAATCTTTTTAATTTTTGTCTGTCTGTCTGTATAATCATAGGTGTATAGAGAACTACCACGCGAATAAGGTCACTGTTTTTGTGTGTGATATTCGTTTTATTCTCTATTTGTGCACCTACCGTGACTGTTCTCTGTATTTGACTTGTAGATAATGTCTTTTGGCATTAAAGCGCCTTTGCACTTGCTTTTGCATAAATCTTAATAAATAAATAAGTAAGTGTGTATTTTCGATCTGCGAACTATATTGGCGTGCACCACAAGAACCTTAGGGATTACTACATGTGTGAGGTATTGTCTTATTAAATAAAAGTAATTATTAGTTTAGGTTGCGAAAGTAAACGTGAAGAGACGGTGCTTAAGCCATTTCATTTAGATTATTTAATTATCATTATTATTAATTAATTATATATAATATTAAGTATCTCTGTAATATCTTTATTCTAAATATATATATTAAAAAAAATATTTCTTTACCATAAAAACTTTAATTACACTTGAGTATTTAAATTCTCAAACATTATCAACGTATTTACTATATGTTAAAACGAATACGGTATTTACATTGCTTCAATTATTATATTTGTTGTACTCAATAGTTAGTACTTACTACCTGTTCGTTAGTTATCTGTTTACAAACTACTAAGTTATTATGAAAAGTTAGTTATTCCTACTTATTTTTAGTTAAATTTCAACTATGAAATAAAAAAGATATGTTTCTATTTTCGTATGAGAACGAAGTTAGACTAACTTAGAAAACTCTTTAAATCCAAAGTATGTAATGAAACCGTAATTACTTTATACTTTTATATTTATAGCCGTTTAACCAAGTCGCAAATGTTAATAACTTTACAGTTTTACCTATTGCCAATGTGTGAATTAAATTAGTTAATACAGTAACTTAAAGCTATCATAACACAAAAATACAGCAAGGTAAATACTCATGAATATTAGGAATAATAAAAAATACATACCGATGAATAGTATTAAAAATGTTTATGATTATTGCTGATAACAATATTAATAAATAATTTAATATGACCATATTTATTCTCTCTTTGCAGAAATTACATATACCATCAAGGTTATATATACCATTTATCAAAGAACTCTAGATACAGGTAATCCAGCGAAAGATAAGGGGTCGCTCAAAAGCCCCTCGTCTTATCTTGTCCTACGTGACACGATTATCTAGGGGTTGCAGCGGGTGCCGATAAGCTTTAGTTAAGTTTTATGCAATGAACTAAATCAAAGTGTAACGAAGTATATGATAAGTTGTATAATTTTTATATTAGGTACAATAATATTATTTCAAATTATTATAATGTTAATTCAAAATCAAATTCAAATTCAAATATCTTTATTCAATATAGAAGTGTAACACCTGAAGAACCGAGCGAAAAGAAACTCAGGGCCTATTTTGTCATCTTTTAAAATAATCAAATATATACATATAAATTTTCTTATGAGCTACATACAGTACTATCATACGTATATTATACTTGAAAAGCCTGAGCGAGCATTCCATTACCAGGCTGTGTTATCATTTATAAATTCATTTATGTCATAATAACCTTTAACACATAAACGTTCCTTTACTACTTTTTAAATTTATTAACAGTTAAATTCTGAACGTTTACTGGGATTTTGTTGTAAAAGCGTATACATTGTCCCATAAAGATTTACTTATTCTTTCGCAGTCTAGTTGTGGAAGAATTAAATTATGTTTGTTTCTAGTATTTATGTTATGTGCATCACAATGTCTAAGAAAATCATTTCTATTTTTTGCACATACATTAGGTTTTCGAATATGTATTGAGAAGTAACGGTTAGTATTTTAATCTCTGTGAGCAATTTTATCAGGGATTCTTTGGAGCCCAGGATATAGACCGCTCGAATAGCTCGTTTTTAGAAAACAAAGATCGTATTAGTATCCGCTGCACTTCCCCACATTAGAATGCCATAAGACATTACACTGTGGAAATAGCTAAAGTATACTAACCGGGCTGTCTTCACGTCAATTAATTATCCGATTTTCTTGATAGCATATACTGCAGAGCTGAGTTTATTTGACAGTCTAATAATATGAGGACCCAACTGCAATCTGTTATCTATTGTTATTCCCAGAAACATAGTTGACTCAACAACGTCTAACTCTTTTTCATCTATAAACACTTCACGTTTATTCGGTGTTACATTTGGAGTCAGAAATTTAATACATTTTGTCTTCTTCTGGTTCAGTGGCAAATTATTGACACTAAACCAGTGCGCCACTCTAGAGAAAGTATTATTTACATCGTCATTTATTGATGTGTTCGTTAAACTTTAAAAATTAAGGAAGTATCATCAGAAATAATACTATCTCGTCGTTTTATTAATAACATAAGGTAAATCATTTATATAGATGAGAAGAGAAAAGGCCCAAGAATAGTCCCTTGTGGGACACCCATATTTACCGGGGGATCTTTTACCGTTCACGTCAACCTTCTGAGATCGGTGGCTCAAGTACGAAGACAGAAGATTGAGTGTGGCGTTTCTTACACCATAGTGACATAATTTCCTGTCCAGAGTTTCATGTTGTACACAATAAAAGCTTTTTGAGATCGCAAAATGCCTAAGGCATCCTGCACGCTCCTAAGCCTCAAAGATGCTCTTAATGAGCATAACGCCAGCATAAATCGTAGAGCGACCCCTAGTGAAGCTGTACTGTTTGTTATTAATGAGACAGTTACTGTTAAAATGTTTCATTAATTGGTTTAATAATAGTTTTTCAAATATTTTACTAAAAGTAAGCAAAATAGAGATAGGTCTAAAATTATTAGGGTCCATATTACACCCTGCTTTTAAAACCGGTATAACTCTACTGTGCTTCATTAGGTCAGGAAACTCGCATCTCTGGATGCTTACATTATATATTGTTGCTAGATGAGGTCATATTACATCGATAATCGAATTTATCACCTTAACAAAGATTCCCTAAAGGTCTGCGGTTTTTTTAATATCCAATTGTCTACATGCACTTATAATGTCTTGGCTACATACATCAGTATAATTAAACATTTTGTACGTTCAATAACATATCTTTTAATATTGATTCGGCAACTGTTGGAGGAGACAAAAGTGACTTGGTAGTCGAAACCGGAATGTCCGAAAAATCTCTCGAAATAAGTAGCAACATCTATGTCAGCTTCAATTCTATGGTTATCAACATTTAAAGTCATTTTAGAGCTGCTCCTAGCGGCCCTTCCGGTTTCGCTATTAATAATATTCCAAGTCATTTTCTTTATCTGATGAATTTTTAATTTTATTTTTAAAGTATAAACATTTAGCCAGATAACACTTTTAAATATTTTAGAATAGGCGCTAACATGTGCAACAAAGTTATTGTTATGGTTATATGTTCTTTGACTATAAAGCTCATATAATCTCCGCCTGCTTTTATGGATTCCGACTGTTGCCCACTCTACAAACACTGCAGAACCTTTAGATTTAACCGTTTTAGAAGTAAATATAGTATTAAATTCTTTTCTTATTAAAGTGAATAATGCGCTAAAAAGTACATGTGGATTTTCATCATAATGTAAATAATTAACTTTTGTAAAATATTACTTCGAACTTCTCAATACGCTTTTTATACATAGGAACAAACATTCTTGTTTCTTGCGAACTTTTGTTATATATCATTTTATCTATTTTAAAGGAGGCAAATTGACCACAATGGTCAGAAGTTAACATTTTAATAATTGACTTATTTAATGGTTGACAATTATATATATATTATCTATACAAGTTGAAGAAGTCTCAGTAATTTTGTTGGTTCAATAAATAAATTTAAAAGGTTATAGAACTTAACAATGATCTGAATCTAAGTGTTGTGTTGCAATTATCTAATAAATTAATTTAAAGTCACCACAAATTATAATTATACTTATTAGATTCAGATAGTTTTACCAATATTTCTTCTAGAACAACTTAGGTTATCTAACGCTGTGGAGG
>JAGSMT010000972.1:0-60335 GCA_029286875.1 Lamproptera curius | reverse complement strand
GTTTTCAAATTTTTAAACGACCTTATATAAGCCCAAATTTTATAAAGGCGGACCGTTAAATACTAGTAGAACTCGGTATCTTTCAACTTGGGCCACCGATTTGTTTTAATCTAAGTCTTCTGTTGCTAAAATATATCCTCGATACAAAAGCCAAATGGCATCTCGGAAAGATTCTTTTATTGCTGTATTTGTCTCTTTACGTCCCTTCTTTCCAAATTGATACTTTTTTTTGGTGTTTTAATTAAACCCTCGTATAAGCCCAAAACTATTAACCGCCGTTAAATCTTGAAAATGGTATATTATTACCTTCAACATGCCTATTTGTTTTGATCATGAAAATTTCTATTGTTAAAATATATCCTAATCACTAAACCCATAAATACTATCCGGATTTTAATAATTTACTATTGGATATTGTCTCCTTGTTCACACTTTTTAGTTAAGATTGTTTCTAATGTTTCAATAAAAGCAATTAAGGGCGATAAAATAAAGGTTTTGGTTTCGAAAACTACGGTATTATTACCTTCAAAATGCCTTTTGGAACGGTTCCCACCTTTTTGTTAAAATTTCCCCTCGATACAATAGCAATCAATCCTCCCAAGGATTTTAATTTGCATTATTCAATATTTGTCTCTTGAAACGTTAACTTTTATTAAGATTCGTTTCGGTTTCTCCCGACATATGGCCATAATTATTTTCCAAACGGGAATTGGCGGTTTCTTATCAACTTTGCATGCCCGATTTTTTTAATGGAATTCATAACTTTGCAAAAATATTCCCTTCGATAACGCTTTTTATCCCGGTTTTAATGTTGCCTTGCCATATTGGTCTCCAATTCTTCACACTTTCTTTGGTTAAGATTGTTTCCTTTGCCCAATAAAACGGCTTATAAAGCCGATAAAACTAATTGGCTTGACCGTTAAATATCTAAAATTCGGTATTTAATTACCTTCCAACAACCCCATTTGTTTGATCACGCCCTTTTATTTGGTTAAAATATATCCCTGATCCTTGCCTTTTATCACATCCCGGATTTAAGTTGCATTATTTCGGAAATTGGCCTCTTAAGTTCTTTTTTAATTTAAGTTCGGTTTTAATGTTTAAAAAACGGCCTATAACCGATATTTTATTTGGCTTCCGGTTAAAACAAAACTGCGGAATAAATACCTTCGGCCTTTTGTTTTTTCATGGTTCATTTCCTTTGTTAAAATATATTCCAATTAAAAAAACATTAATACCCATCCCAGGTTTTTAATAATTGATTTTGCGGTACCAATTGGTCCCTTTTCAATGGCAACACCTTTTAAAATTTAAATTTGTTTCAGTGTTTCAATAAAGCGGCTTATATAAGGAAATATAACTATAATTTGACCGTTAAATACTAAAAAGAACTGCGGAATTATCAATTTTAAAATGCTGATTTGTTTTGATCAAGGATCCAAACAAAGTTAAAATATATTCCCGAACAATAGCACAAAGGACATCCCAGGATTTTACGGATTGTTTTTTATTTATATTGTCACTTTGTGCGACCCTTCAAATTGACCTTATTTTGGTTTTAAAGAAAACGTTGATATAAGCCCATATAACTATATGGCTTGACCGTTAAATACCAGTAGAACTGCGGGTATATTATCAACTTGAATCGATGTTTTTGATCAAGATTCATTAATATTTATGTTAAACAAATCCCCCCATACAATAGCACATAAAGACATCTCAGGATTTTACGGATTGCTTTATTGCTGTTTATTGTCTACTTGAATTAATTTCTCAAATTCGATTCATTTTGGGTTTCAATAAAGTGCCTGATATAAGCCCATATAAACTGTAATTGGATTGACTGTTCAATTACTTGTAGAACTGGTATATTATTTAATACAATACCTATTTGTTTTGAACGGTGATTTATTTTATTGTTTAAATATTATTCCTCAGATACAATAGCACATTAATGCAATCCCGGATTTTAATAATTGCATTATCGGGTTTATTGTTAATTTAAGTTCAACATTTTATTTAAATTAAGTTTCTGTTTCTAGTGTTTCAATAAATTATTAAAGGCCCATATAACTATATTTTTGACCGTTAAAATAAGTAGAACAAGGGTATATTATCAACTTGTATTGCCGATGTGTTTTGATCAAGATTTAATTATTTATGTTAAAAATACATTCCCTTACAATGCCATAAATAGAATCTCAGGATTTTAGGATTGCTTTATTGTTGTATATTTCTATTTGTAGTGCACATTTTCTTTAAATTCAATTTTATTTTGGTGTTTCAAGGTGCCTGATATAAGTTCTATAACTGTTGACTGACCGTTCAATACCTGTAGAACTGCGGTATATTATTAACTTCAAATGCCTATTTGTTTTGATCAAGATTCATTTCATTGTTAAAAAATCCTTGGATAAAAAAGCAAACATTAATACCCATCCTAGGATTTTAATGATTGCATTTTGGGTTATATTGTTCCATTTAGACATTCACACTTTTTTTTAATTAAGATTCGTTTTTCTAGTTTTTCAACAAAGGCTTATATAAGTCGATATAACTATATGGCCTTGTCCAAATCCAAAGAACTGCGGTATATTATTACCTTCAATATGCCTATTTGTTTTATCATGATTCATTTCTATTGTTAAAATATATCCTTGATACAATACAATTAATACCAACCCAGGATTTTAATGATTGATTATCGCGGGTATATTGTCTTTTAGACAACTTCCACTTTTGTTAATTAAATTCGTTTCAGTGTTTCAAATAAAACGGCTTAAATTAATGATATAACTATATGGCTTTTGACCGTTAAATACTAGTAGAAACTGCGGTTATATTATCACCTTGTAATGCCGGATTTGTTTTGATCAAGATTCAATTATTGTTAAATATATTCTTGATATAATAAAGCACATTAAGCCAATACCAGATTTTAATTATTGTTATCGGGGTATATTGTTACTTATCCGTGCAAATTTTTTTAATTAAGATTGTTTCAAGTGTTTTTAAACAGTTTTGTTTGAAAAATTGGCATATTTTGAAATGCCTAAATTATTAACAATGTTTTGTTTGAATTTGTTCATTTTATTGTTAAAATACACCCCGATACAATAGTTTACAAAACCTCCCAGGATTTTAGTTATTGCATTATCGGCGGGTTTTGTCTTTTAGACGTTCCCACCCTTTTTAAATTAAGATTGTTTCCAGTGTTTCAAATAAAGGGCTTATATGCCCATATAACCAAGGGCTTGATGTTAAATTAGAGAAATTTGGGTTTATTATCAACCTTTACATCCATTTGTTTGGATCAAGATCCATAATTATTTTAAAATATATCCCTGAACAACAGAATTAATGCACGTCCCAGGATTTTAATGATTGCATTATCGGGTATATTGTCTACTTATCCGTTCAATTTCTTTAGTTAAGATTCTTTCAGTGTTTCAATAAAATTTTTTATTTGGTTTTGATAAATATATTTTTGGGTTAAATAATTGAAGAACTGCGGTATAATATTACCTTCAACATTATTTGTTTTGATATGATTCATTTCTATTGTTAAAATTAATTCCCCTGACAAAAAGTACATAAATACTTCATCCCAGGATTTTAAGTTTTCATTAATTTCCTGTAATATTGTCTATTTAGACGTTCAATTTTTTTTAAATTAAGATTCCTTTTGTTTCAAAAAGGGTTCATTTCCCAATAACCAATGGTTTTGATCCCAAAACTAGTAGAACTGCGGTATCTTATCAACTTTAATGTCGATTTGTTTTTGATCAAGAATCCATAAATTTTAAAATATATCCCCGATACAACAGCACCATTTAATCCGGTCCCAGGATTTTAAGTTAAATTATCGCGGTATATTGTCTACTTTATCCGTTCACACTTTCAGTTAAGATTCGTTTCTAGTGTTTAATAAAACGGTTTATATGTCATAAATTAAGGCTTGGACAGTTAAAATAATTGAAGAACTGCGGTAAATATTACCTTCAACATGCCTATTTTGTTTTGGATCATGATTCATTTCATTGTTAAAAATAACCCCTGATACAATAGTTTATAAATACTCATCCCAAGATTTTAAAGTTATTGCATTATCGGTATATTGCTTACTTAGACGTTCACACTTTTTAAATTGGATTCTTTCAGTGTTTCCAATGAAGGGCTTATATAAGCCCATATAACTATATGGCTTGATCGTTAAAACTAGTAGAACTGCGGTATCTTATCAACTTTAATGTCGATTTGTTTTGATCAAATCCATAATTTGTTAAAATATAATTTCCGGAACAACAGCATTAATGCACGTCCCAGGATTTTAATGATTCCAATCGGGTATATTGTCTACTTAATCCGTTATTAACCCTTTTAAGGAAGATTCGTTTCCAGTGTTTTTAATAAAACGGTTTATATAAAGGATAAAACTAGATGGTTTGGAATTAAAATACTTGAAGAACTACGGTATATTATTACCTTTAAACATGCCTATTTGTTTTGATATTATTCATTTTTATTTTAAAATATATCCCATAAATAGCACATTAATGAATAAGGATTTTTTAATGATTGATTTATTTGTTATATTGTTCATTTAGACATTTTAACATTTTATTTAATTATGTTTCGTTTCTAGTGTTTCAATAAAACGGTTTATATAAGGATATAACTAAATGGTTTGAAACGTTAAATTAAGTAGAAAACTGCGGTGTAATTAACAACTTTTCGTTGATTTGTTTTGACAAGATCCCAAACTATTTTAAAATATATCCCCGAATAAAGCAATTAATGCACAATCCCAGGATTGAAATAATTGCATTATCGCGGTATATTGTCTACTAAGAGTTAAACTTTTTTTGCTGGGTCGGCCCAATTAAAAGACCCTTATATGTTTGGGCCCAATTTATGGTTTGACCGAAATACCAGTAGAAAACTGGCAGATTCATCAACCCGTACATGCCGGATGTGTTTTGACGGACCTTACCATTTATGTTAAAAAAATTCCCCCAAATTTGGCCAATAAAAGACATCCAGGATTTATGACGTTTTATTGTTGTTAATTGTCCACCTTTAGTGCAAAATTTCCTTTAAATTCAATTCCATTTGGGTGTTTCAAATGAAGGCCTGATATGTTCATATAACGGTTGGATTGACCGTTAATACCTGTAGAACTGCGGATATTATTAACTTCAAATTTCCATTTGTTATGATCATGATTCATTTCATTGTTAAAATTTCCTCTGATCAAAAGCACCTTAATCCTTAGGATTTTAATGATTGCATTAATTGGGTGTTATATTGGTTACTTAGAATTAATTTTTTAATTAAGATTCGTTTCGTTTTTCAAAAAACGGCATAAAGTCGATATAACTATATTTTAACCGTTAAATCCTTTTAAAGAACTGGGTAATATTATTACCTTCAATATGCCTATTTGTTTTACTTTTGATTCATTTCTATTGTTAAAATATATCCCTGGACAAATAGACATTAAACTCATTCCAGGGGATTTTAATGATTGAATTAATCGCGGTATATTGTCTTTAGACAATCACACTTTTGTTAATTAAGATTCGTTTTAGTGGTTTCAAAAAACGGTTTATATTAGTCGATATAAATTATATGGCTTTGACCGTTAAATTAGAACTGCGGCATATTATCACCCTTGTACATGCCATTTGTTTTGATTCCAAGATTCATTACTATTGTTAAATATATTCCTGATACAAAGAATTAACAAATACCAGGGATTTTAAATTATTGATTATCGCGGGTAATATTGCCCAATTTTCCTTAACATTTTTTTAATTAAGATTCGTTTTTCCAATGTTTCCAATAAAACGGTTTATATAAGCCGATATAACTATATGGTTTGACAGTTAATTAATTGAAGAACTGCGGTATAATTATTACCTTCAACATGCCTATTTGTTTTGATATGATTATTTTTTATTTTAAAATACATCCCCTTGATACAAAGTACATAAAATCATCCCAGGATTTTAAGGTTTGCATTATCGCGGGTATATTGTCACTTAGACGTTCCAATTTTTTAAATTAAGATTCGTTTCCAGTGTTTCAATAAAGCGGTTTATGCCCATAAACTATAAGGTTTGATCGTTAAAAATTAGTAGAATTGGTATTTATCAATTTACATGTCGATTTGTTTTGAATTTAAGATCCATAACTATTGTTAAAATATATCCCGGATACAAAAAGACATTAATGCACGTCCCAGGAATTTTAAATGGATTGCATTATCGCGGTATATTGTCTACTTATCCGTTCACACTTTTAGTTAAGATTCGTTTTGGGAAGTTTCAAATAAAACGGGTTTATATTTGAAAACCAGATTGGTTTGACCAATTAAATACTTGAAGAATTACGGTATATTATTACCTTTAAACATGCCTATTTGTTTTATTCATTATTCATTTTTATTGTTAAAATATAATCCCTTGATACAATAGCACAAAGCACATCCTAATTTCCAATGATTGCATTATTTCAATATTGTCTACTTAGACATTCACATTTTATTTAATTATGTTTTCGTTTCTAGTGTTTTCAATAAAACGGCTTATATAAGCCGATATAACTAAACTTGGAAGAAATACCAGTAGAACTGCGGGTGTATTAATAACTTAATGGATTTTTTTGACCAAGATCCATAACTTTGGTTAAAATATATCCTTGGATACAATAGCAATTAATGCACATCCCAGGATTGTAAAATTGATTATCGCGGTATATTTTCTCAAGACGGTTAACCTTTTTTTATTAAGAATTCGTTCTAGTGTTTCAATAAAAAGACTTATATAAGCCCCATATAATTATATTTTGACCGTTAAATACCAGTAGAACTGGCATTCATCAACCTGTACATGGATTTGTTTTGACCAAGATTTATTACTATTGTTAAAATATATCCTCCATACAATAGCAATTAATGCCATCCCAGGATTTTAATGATTGCTTTATTTTCCTTTATTATTGTCTACTTAGACGTTCAATTTTATTTAATTAAGTTTTGTTTTAGTTTTCAATAAAGCGGCTTATAAAGCGGATATTCCATATGGCTTTGGGACCTAAATACTAGTAGAACTGCGGTATCTTATTAACTTGTTCATGCCGATTTGTTTTGACAAGATTATAACTATTATTAAAATATATACCCCTGAACAATTGTTATTAATGCACATCCCAGAATTTTATTGATTAAATTTGGGTATATTGTCTACTTACCGTTCACACTTTTGTTAAGATTCGTTTCAGTGTTTCAATAAACGGTTTATAATCCGATAAAACCAGATGGTTTGGACCTGTTAAATACTTTTAAGAACTAAGTATATTATTACCCCAAAATGCCTATTTTGTTTTTGATCACGATTCTTTTTATTGTTAAAATATATCCCCAAATAAGAAAATTAATGTTATCCCAGGATTTTAAAATTGCATATTTCCGAAAATTGTCTACTTAGACGTTTACTTTTATGTAATTAAGTTCCTTTTCTAGTGTTTCCAATAAAAGGTATATATAAGCCCATAACCATTGGCTTGGACCGTTAAATACTAGTAGAACTGTGGTATATTATTAATTTTACATGCCGGATTTGTTTTGGATCAAAAGATTCCAACATTTAAAATATATCCTTCGATACAATAGAAATTAATGACATCCCAAGAATTTTTAATGGATTGCATTATCCAGGTATATTGTCTCCTTAACCGAATTTTTTTAATTAAGATTGTTTCTAGTTTTCAATAAAACGGCTTTAATAAGGCCCATAAAATATGGCTTGACCGTTAAATTTAAGTAGAACTGCTTTTAACAACCTTGGTAATGCTTTATTTGTTTTGACAATATTCCATTTTTATTTTAAAAATATCCCCGGATAATAATAGGCACATTAATTGCAAATCCCGGATTTTAATGATTGCATTATTTGGGTTTAATTGTTACAAGACGGTAAACATTTTTTTAATTAAGTTTGTTTAAAGGTTTAAAAAACGGCTTATATAAGCCCATAAATTAAATGGTTTTGAACCGTTAAATTATAGTAGAACTGGGTATTAATAACTTAATGTGATTTGTTTTGATCAAGATTTATTAACTATTTTAAAATATATCCCCCAACAATTAGCACATTAATGCACATCCCGGGATTTTAATGATTGCATTATCGCGGTATTTTGGTTCACTTATCCGTCCACACTTTTTTTAAGGTTAAGATTGTTTCTAGTGTTTTAAAAAACGGCTTATAAAGCCGATAAAAATTTAATTTGGCTTACCGTTAAATACTTGAAGAACTGGGTTTTTATTAATTTTAACATGCTTATTTGTTTTTATCAAGATTCATTTTATTGAAATATATCCCCGACAAATAGCACATTAATCCCATCCCAAGAATTTTAATAATTGCATTTTGGTATATTGTCTTACTTAAGAGGTTAACAATTTATTTTAATTAAGTTTTCGTTTCAGTTTTCCCAAAAACGGTTTAATTAAGCCCTATAATTTGGCTTGGACTTTAAATACTAGTAAACTGGGTATTTACAACTTGTACATGGATTTGTTTTGATCAATATTCCATTAATTTGTTAAAATATATCCCCGGATAAAAAGCACATTAATGCACATCCCCAATTTTAATAATTAAATTACCGCGGTATATTTCTACTTAGAGTAAATCTTTTATTAAGAATTCGTTTTATGCTTCAATAAACGACTTATATTTTCCATATAATTATATGGCTTGGACCGTTAAAAATTGAAGAACTGCGTATTTATTAACCTTAATTGATTTGTTTTTGGATCAAGATTTATTTCTATTTTAAAATATATCCCCCCGATACAATACACATTAAATTGGAAATCCCGGGATTTTAATGATTGCCTTATCGCGGGTATTTTGTCTTCTTATCCGTGCAAACCTTTTTTTAATTAAAATTGTTTTAGTGTTTTAATAAAACGGTTTATAAAGCCGATTTAATTTAATTTCTTTACCGTTAAATACTTGAAAACTTATATTATTACCTTTTAACATGCTTATTTTGTTTTTATCTATTTATTTTATTGTTAAAATATATCCCCGAACAAAAAAGACATTAATACCCATACCAGGAATTTTAATAATTGTATTTTTGGGGTATATTTCTACTTAAGAGGTTAAACTTTTTTAATTAAGTTTCGTTTCTAGTGTTTCAATAAAGGCTTTATATAAGCCCTTAATTATTGGCTTTGACCTTAAATACTTGAAGAACTGGGTATATTATTAACCTTTAACATGCCTATTTGTTTTTATCAATTCATTTTATTTAAAAAATATATCCCTTGATAAAAACAAATTTAATTGCACATCCCAATTTTAAAAATTGCTTATCGCATATTGTCTACTTAACCGTTAACACTTTTTTTAATTAAGATTGTTTTGTGTTTCAATAAACGGCTTATAAAGCCCCATTTAATTAATGGGCTTTGACCGTTAAATACTTGAAGAACTGCGGGTAATTATTACCTTCAAATGCCTATTTGTTTTGGATCAGATTCATTTATTAATAAAAATATCCCCCTGAACAATATTCACATTATTGCACATTCCCAGGATTTTAATATTCACCATGGCATATTGTTCCTTTAATCCCACACTTTTTTTAATTAAAATTGTGTCTAGTGTTTCAAAAAACGGCTTATATAACCGGATTTTAATAGGATGGCTTGACCCTTTAAATACTTGAAAATTTGGTATATTATTACCTTTAACATGCCTATTTGTTTTATCTGATTCATTTCTATTGTTAAATATAATTCCCCGAACAAAGCACATTAATTTCCCATAAGGAATTTTAATAATTGCATTATTGCGGTATATTGCTACTTAACCGGACACCTTTTTTTAAATTAAAAATTCTCCAGGTTTCAATAAACGGCCCTTTATATGGTTTGATTTAAATACTTGAAACCGTTAAATTACCTTAAACTGTTTGTTTTGAATTGTTCATTTATTTTGTTTCCCGGATCAAATCCATTAATTATTAGGTTTAAATATTCCTCTACATTAGCACATTAATTTTGCAAATTCCTGTTTTAATGGATTGCCATTTAATTCGGCGGTATAAATTGGGTATATTTTATTCCTGCCCATTTTTTAAATTAAGATTCCTTTTTAATTTTCCCAATAAAACCTTATTAAACCCGGATTTAAAATTGATTGGTTTACCGGTTAAATAGACCCTTTTTTAATTAAGGATTTGTTTTAATAAGCCAAAAACGGGTTTATAAAAGCCGATTTAACCAGATTATTAACCGTTAAACTGAAGAACCGGGGTATATTATTAACCTTTAACATGATTTGTTTTTACATGATTCATTTCTATTTTAAAATATATCCAACCAATTAAAATAGCACAATTAATTTATCCCGGAATTTTAATAATTGCATTATTTATATTTTCACTTTTTGTACACTTTTTTAAATTAAAAATTGTTTCAGTGTTTCAATAAAGCGGGCTTATATGCCGATATAACTATATGGCTTGGACCGTTAAATACTTGAAGAACCGGAAAGGTTTATCAACCTTGTTCATGGAATTTTTTTGATCAAGACCATAATTATTGTTAAAATATAACCCGAAAAAAAGACATTTTGCACATCCCAGGTTTTAATGATTAAATTATTTGGTATATTGTTACTTATCCGTTCACATTTTTTAAATTAAAGACTGTTTCAGGTTTTTCAATAAAAAACGGGTTTGGTAAATTCAATTTTTAAACTTTTAAGATTTTGGGCTTGGACCGTTAAATAATTAAAGAAATTATATAAATTGGTTAATTAACTTGCCTTTTGTTTTGATTTATATCTATTTTTATTGTTAAAATTTATCCCATTAATACACATTAATCCATCCCAGGATTTTTAATAATTGCATTATTGGGTTATATTTTCTACTTAACGTTTAACATTTTTTTTAAATTAAATTGCCTAGGTTTTAAAACGGCTTATATGTTTCAATTATAATTAAATGGCTTTGAACCGTTTAAATACTTAAGAAACGTGGTTTTATCAACCTTTAAACCATGCCAATTTGTTTTGATCAAGATCCATTAATTGTTAAATATAATTCCCCGATACAATAGCACAATAACATCCCAGGATTTTAAATTGAATTGCATTATTCATTTTGGTTTCAATCATTTCACACTTTTTTATTAAGATTCGTTTCTATGTTTTCAATAAAACGGCTTAATTTATTAAAATAAAATGGTTTGACCGTTAAAAACCAAAAATTACTTAATAACCTGTTTTTGTTTTGGACGATTCATTTTTGTTAAAATTTATCCTCGATAAAATACACAAGCACATCCCCGGATTTTAACAATTGCATTATTTTTTGATTTTCACTTAGACGTTCACATTTTTTTTAATTGTTTGTTTCAAAACAAAAAAGGTTTATATAAAGGCAATTAAAATGGTTGAACGTTTAAATAAATGAACTTGGGTATTTATCAACTTTCATGTGATTTGTTTTGACAAGATCCATTATTGTTAAAATATTCCCCGGTAAAAGCAATTAATGCACACCCCAGGTTTTTAAAGGAATTGCATTATCGCGGTTTATTGTTATACTTTAAATACTTTTTTTAAATTAAGATTCGTTTTAAGTTTTCAATAAAACGGTTTATGGTTAATAATTATATGGTTGGTTAAAATTTAAGAATAAGGTTAATTAATAACCTTGGAATGCCATTTTTGTTTGACCTAAATTCATTTTGTTAAAATATACCTTCATTCCAATAAATTAAATGACATCCCAGGATTTAAGGATTGCATTTATTGTTAATTTCAATTGACGGCCACTTTTTAAATTTAATTTATTTGGTTTAAAAAACGGTTTGTTATGTTTCATATAATTATAAGGTTTGACCCGTTAAATACCAGGAAATTGCAAACCCAATTCCCTGTTATGCTGATTTGTTTTGATCAAGATTCCAAATTATTTTGTTAAATTAATCCTCATACAATTAAGCACATTAAATTTTTGGCCATTCTTAGGGATTTTATATTTCCTTTAATTTTAAAATTGTCTTTGTCGGTGGTTTAAAATTTTTAAATTTATTTAATTTTTGGTTGGTTTAAAATTAAAAGGCTTATATAAATTATAACCTTATGGGATTTGGACCATTTCACTTTGTTAAAATTATATTAATTAACTAAAAACATCCTATTTGTTTTTTGGATTTCCGTGGGATTTAAATTTTCTTTTGGTTTAAAAATAAATTCCTAATACCAATAACCAAAGGCCCTTCCCCCAAGGTTTTAAACTGGGTAATTATCCGGTTTATTGTTAACTTAAGACTTAATATTTTATTTAAATTAATTTCGTTTAAATTGGTTTCAATTTAAAATTTCTATTTTAATATGGGGTTTTCTATTAAATATATCCCTTTTGAAACTGTTACAAAGAACACCTATATAATTAAATCAACTTTTGTTATATTTCCAATTGTGTTTTGGATCAAGATTCATTACTTTTATGTTAAAAAACCCCCATACAATAGCACATAAATAGACATCTCAGGATTTTACGGATTGTTTTTATTGTTGTATATTGTCTACTTGACAAACACTTCTTTAAATTCAATTCTATTTTGTGTTTCAATGAAGGGTTTCGAATGTTCATAAACTGTATGGAATTGTTCAATACTTTAGAACTGGTATATTATTAACTTAACATGCCTATTTGGGTTTTGATCATGATTCATTTCTTTAAAAATATATCCTCGATACAAAAAGCACATTAATCTCATCCTAGGATTTTTAATAATTGCATTATTGGGTATATTTTCACTAAAGGACATTCAAATTTTTTTAATTAAGATTGTTTTACCAATCTTATATAAGTCGAATAACCATATGGCTTAACCGTTAAACCTTTCAAGAACTGCGGAAAACCTTCAATATGCCTATTTTTGTTTTAATCATGGATTCATTTCTATTGTTAAAATATAACCCCCGGGATACAATAGACATTAATGCACATCCCGGGAAAGTTAATAATTGCATTATCGCGGGTATATTGTCTTTATCCGTTCACACTTTCTTTTAGTTAAAGATTGGTTTCTAGTGTTTTCATTAAAAACGGTTTTATATAAGCCGAAAACTAGATAGCTTTGACTGTTAAATACTTGAAGAACTACATATTATTACCTTCAACATGCCTATTTGTTTTGATCGTGATTATTTTCTATATTTAAAAATATCCCCTAACAATAAATTAATACTCATCCTAGGATTTTAATGATTGCATTATCGCAAGTTTCTCAATCACACTTTTTTAATTAAGACTGTTTCTAGTGTTTTCAATAAAAAACCTTTTATAATTAGTCGATATAATTATAAGGCATGACCGATAAAATACCAGTAGAATTGCGGGATATTATCAATTTGCATGCTGATTTGTTTTTGATCAAGATTCATTATTATTGTTAAATATATTTCCTTATAAATAGCACATTAATGCAATACCAGGATTTTAATTATTGCATTATCGGGTATATTGTCTACTTATCCGTACATTTTTTTAATTAAGATTCGCTTCAAGTGTTTAAATAAAACGGCTTATATGCTTGAATAATTATATGGCTTTGACAGTTAAATAATTGAAGAACTGGGATAATTACCCTTCCAAATGCCTATATGTTTTGACTGATTCATTTTATTGTTACAATACATCCCCTTTACACAATAGTTTAAATACTATCCCAGGATTTTAATTATTGAATTATCGCGGTATATTGTAAACTTAGACGTTCACCTTTTTTCAATTAAGATTCGTTTCTAGTGTATCAATAAATGGCTTTTTATGTTTTCCATACAAATTAGATGGCTTGACCTGTTAGATACTAAAGTAGAACTACTATATAATTACCTTCAAATGCCTATTTGTTTTGATATGATTATTTTCTATTGTTAAAATATATCCCCTGATAAAATAAAGGGTACATAAATACTATCCCAGGATTTTAAATATTGAATTATCCGGGTATATTGTCTACTTTAGACGTTCCCTTTTTTTTAAATTAAGATTCGTTTCAGTGTTTAAAAAAGGGCTTTATATAAGCCCATATAACTATATAAGCTTGACCTTAAATACTAGTAGAACTGCGGTATCTAATCAACCTTGTTTGCCGATTTTGTTTTTTGATCAAGATTTTTACTACTGTTAAAATATATCCTCCGATTAAAATAGATTAAATGCAATCCTAGGATTTTAATAATTGCATTATCGCGGTATTTTTGGTTACTTATCCTGCAAAATTTTTAAATTAAGATTCGTTTCTAGTATTCAATGAAGGGCTTATAGAAGGATATATTTATTTGGTTTCAACCGTTAAATACTTGTTAAACTGGGAATTTTTTACCTTTCAAATGCCATTTGTTTTGATCATGGATTCATTTCATTTTAAAATATATCCCCTATACAATAAAGGCACAAAATGGATATCTCAGGATTTTACGGATTGTTTTTATTGGCTGTATATTGTCTACTTGTAGTGCGCAACTTTCAAATTGATTTATTTTGGTTTTTAAAGAAACGTCGATAAAGCCCCCATATTACTATATGGTTTGATTTAAATAATAGTAGAACTGGGTATTTATCAACTTGAAAATGCTAGTGTTTTAATTCACGGACCATTTTATTGTTAAAATATATACCCCGAACAATAGCACATTAATAAATCCCAGGATTTTAATGATTGTATTATCGCGGTATATTGTTCAATTTAGATTAACACTTTTTTTATTAAGACCTTTCGTTTCTTTAGTGTTTCAATAAAAACGACTTATAAAGCCATAAAACTAGATGGCTTTTGACCGTTAAATTAAAAGAAACTATTTTATCAACTTGTACATGCCGATTTGTTTTAATCAAGATTATAACTATTGTTAAAATTTTCCCCGATACACAAAAGACAAATGCACATCTTGGATTTTAATGATTGCATTATCGCGGTATATTGTCCACTTAGACGTTCACGTTTTATTTCATTAAGTTTTCGTTTCTAGTGCCAATAAAACGGCTTATATAAGCCGATATAACTTTAGATGGATTGACCGTTAAATACTAGTAGAAATCGGTATATTATCAACTTGTCATGGATTTGTTTTTTGACTAAGGATTCATTTCTATTGTTAAAATATATCCTCCGATACAATAGAACATTAATGCACATCCCACGATTTTATAATTGTATTATCGCGGTATATTGTTCTATAAGACGTTAAAACTTTTTTTATTAAGATTCGTTTTAGTGTTTAATTAAATTATATAGCCCATATAATTATATGGTTTGACGTTAAATATTAGTAGAACTGCGGTAATTATCAACTTGTACATGCTGATTTGTTTTAATCAAGATTCATAACTATTGTTAAATATTTCCCGATAAATAGCACAAAGCACATCCCAGGATTTTAATGATTGCAAAGGGTATATTGTTCACTTATCCGTTCACACTTTCTTTAGTCAAGATTCGTTTCTATTGTTTCAATAAACGGCTTATATAGTCGATAAAACAGTTGGTTGACCGTTAAATATCTGAAGAACTACGGTATATTTACCTTAAAATGCCTATTTGTTTTGATCATGATTCATTTTATTGTTAAAATATATCCTTCTGATATAATAGCACATTAATACCCATAACAGGATTTTAATGATTGATTATTGCGGTATATTGACTACTAGACGTTCACATTTTATTTCATTGTTTCGTTTTAGTAGTTTAATAAAGGCTTATATAAGCGAATAACTAGATTGGATTGACCGTTAAATACTAGTAGAACGGTTTATTATCAACTTGTACATGGATTTGTTTTGATCATGATTCATTTTATTGTTTAAATATATCCTCCGATACAAAGCACATTAATGCAATCCCAGGATTTTAATGATTGTATTATCGCGGTATATTGTCTACTTAGACGTTCACACTTTTTTAAATTAAGACTGTTCCAGTGTTTCAATAAAGCGGTTTATATAAGCCTCATATAACCATATGGCTTGATCGTTAAATACTAGAAGAACTGCGGTATATTATCAACTTGTACATGCTGATTTGTTTTGATCGAGATTATTACTACTGTTAAAATATGTCCTCCGATACAATAGCACATTAATGCACATCCCAGGATTTTAATGATTGATTATTGCGGTATATTGTTCTACTTAGACGTTAAAACTTTTTTTATTAAGATTCGTTTTAGTGTTTCAATAAAACAGCTTTATATAAGCCGATAAAACTAGTTGGTTTGACGTTAAATACTTGAAGAACTAGGGTATATTATTACCTTCAAATGCCCATTTGTTTTGATCACGATTCATTTTATTTGTTAAAAAACATCCGATAAATAAATTAATGCACATCCCAGGATTTTATGATTGGGATTATTTCATATTGTCTCTTAGACGTTCAATTTTATTTAATTGTTTCGTTTTAGTGTTTCAATAAAACGGTCATATAAGATGATATAACTATATTTAACCGTTAAATCCCTTTGAAGAACTGGGATATTATTACCTTCAATTATGCCTATTTTTTTAATATGATTCATTATATTGTTAAAATATATCCCGATACAATAGCAATTAATGACATCCCGGGATTTAATGATTGATTATTTCGTTATATTGTTCATTAGAATTCACATTTAATTTAATTATGTTTCGTTTCTAGTGTTTCAATAAAAATTTTATTAAGTCGAATAACATATGGCTTAACCTTAAATCCAAGAACCAGATTTATTACCCAATATGCCTATTTGTTTTAATCATGATTCATTACTTTTGTTAAAATATATCCCCGATACAATAGCACATTAATGCACATCCCGGATGTTAATGATTGCATTATCAGGGATATTGTCTACATAGACGTAAACACTTTTTATTAAGATTCGTTTCTAGTGCTTCAATAAAACGACTCTATATAAGCCGATAAAACTAGTTGGCTTGACCGTTAAATACTTGAAGAACTAGGTATAGTTATTACCTTCAACATGCCCATTTGTTTTGATCACGATTCATTTTATTTGTTAAATACATCCCTCGATACAATAGCACATTAATGCACATCCCAGGATTTTATGATTGCATTATTTCGTTATATTGTCTACTTAGACGTGCACATTTTATTTAATTAAGTTTCGTTTTTAGTGTTTCAACTAAAACGGCTCATATAAGCCGATATAACTATATAGCTTGACCGTTAAATACTTGAAGAAATGTGGTATATTATTACCTTCAACAAGCCTATTTGTTTTGATTATGATTCATTTCTATTGTTAAAATAAATCCCCCAATACAATTGCACATTAATACTCATCCCAGGATTTAATGATTGCATTATCGCGGTATATTGTCTACTAATACGTTCACACTTTTTTTCATTAAGATTCGTTTCTAGTGTTTCAATAAAACGGCTTATATAAGCCGATTAAACTAAATGGCTTGACCGTTAAATACTTGAAGAACTGCGGTATATTATTACCATCAACATGCCTATTTGTTTTGATCATGATTCATTTTTTTGTTAAAATGTATCCTCGATACAATAGCACATTAATACTCATCCCAGGATTTTAATCATTGCATTATTGCGGTATATTGTCTACTTAGACGTTAACAATTTTTTAATTCAGATTCGTGTCAAGTGTTTCAATAAAACGGCTTATATAAGCCCTATATAATTATATGGCTTGACCGTTAAATAGTAGTAGAACTGCGGTATATTATCATTTTGTACATGCCGATTTGTTTTGATCAAGATTCATTACTATTGTTAAAATATATCCTCGATACAATAGCACATTAATGCACATCCCAGGATTTTAATGATTGCCTTATCGCGGTATATTGTCTATATCCGTTCACACTTTCTTTAGTTAAGATTCGTTTCTATTGTTTCAATAAACGAGCTTATATAAGCCGATAAACTAGTTGGCTTGACCGTTAAATATCTGAAGAACTACGTCATATTATTACCTTCAACATGCCCATTTGTTTTGATCACGATTCATTTTATTTGTTAAAATATATCCCCCTGATACAATAGCACATTACTGCACATCCCAGGATTTTAATGATTGCATTATTTCGTTATATTGTCTACTTAGACGTTCTTATTTTATTTAATTAAGTTTCTGTTTCTAGTGTTTCAATAAAACGCTCCATATAAGCCGATATATTTATTTGGCTTCACCGTTAAACACTTGTTAAACTGCGTGAATATTATTACCTTCAACATGCCTATTTGTTTTTATCATGATTCATTTCTATTGTTAAAATATATCCACTGAAACAATAGCTCATTAATACTCCATCCCAGGATTTTAATGATTGCATTATTGCGGTATATTGTCTACTTATCCGTGCACACTTTTTTAAATTAAGATTCGTTTCTAGTGTTTCAATAAAGCGGCTTATATAAGCCGATATAACTATATGGCTTGACCGTTAAATACTAGTAGAACTGCGGTATATTATCAACTTGTACATGCTGATTTGTTTGATCAAGATTCATTATATTTATGTTAAATTAATCCCCCATAAATAGCAATAAATTGACGTCCCAGGATTTCGGATTGTTTATTGCTGTTTATTGTCTATTAGAACTTGTCTCAAATTCGATTCATTTTGGTGTTTCAATAAAGTGCCTGATTAAAGCCCATATAACTGTATGGATTGACCGTTCATATTTAGAACTGGGATATTATTAATAAACATACCTATTTGTTTTGAAGATTTATTTTATTGTTTAAATATTCCTCAGATAAATAGCCATTAATGCACATCCCAGGATTTTAATAAATTATCGCGGTTTATTGTTATTAGACGTTCAATTTTATTAAATTAAGTTTCGTTTCTATGTTTCAATAAACGGTTATATAAGCCATATAACTATATGGCTTGACCGTTAAATACTAGTAAAAGGTATATTATCAACTTGTATATGCCGATGTTTTTGATCAAGATTCATTCTATTTAAAAATACATTCCCCAAATAGCAATAAATAGACATCTCAGGATTTTTGGGTTGCTTTTTATTGTGATATTGTCTACTTGATGCACACTTTTTAAATTCAATTTATTTTTGGTGTTTCAATAATGCCGAAAAAGTTCATATAACTGTTGGATTGACCGTTTACCTGTAGAACTGCGGTATTTATTAACTTCAAAGCCCATTTGTTTTGGATCATGATTATTTTATTGTTAAAATATATCCTCTGAAAAAAGCACATTAATACCATCCTAGGATTTTAATGATTTATTTTGTTATATTGTTATTAGAATTCCAACTTTTTTAATTAAGATTCTTTTGTTTTCAATAAAAGGTTATAAGTCGATATAACCATATGGCTTAACCGTTAAACTTAAAGAACTGCGGTATTATTACCCTTCAATGTATTTGTTTTATAGATTCATTTTATTGTTAAAATATATCCCCGACAATAGCACATTAAACCATTCCAGGATTTTAATGATTGATTATCGGTATATTGTCTTCAGACAATCACACTTTTTGTTAATTAAGATTGTTTTAGTGTTTCAATAAAACGGCTTATAAACGATATAACTATAATTTTGGACCGAAATACTAGTAGAACTGCGGTATATTACCCTGTACATGCCGATTTGTTTTGATCAAGATTCAAATTGTTAAATATATCTCCGATAAAATAGCACAAAGACATCCCTTGAAGAGATTATGGGTTTTGCCAAACGAAACAATTGTTTTTGGTTTAAAAACATTTAGGGTAAAATGTTGGTTAGTTAAATATTTGGGTTTATTACCTTCAAAGCCCATTTGTTTTGATCAGATTCATTTTATTTGTTAAAATAATCCCCGAAAATAGAAAAAAGCAATCCCAGGATTTTATGATTGCATTATTTCGTTATATTGTTACTTAGAGTTCCATTTTTTATTTAATTAAGTTTCGTTTGTGTGTTTCAATAAAGCGGCTTTTATATAAGCTGATATAACTATATGGCTTGACCGAAATACTTGTAGAATTGGGTACCTTATCGACCTGTTCATGCTGGGATTTGTTTTGGATCAAGATCCATAAATTATTGTTAAAATATATCCTCTGGATACAATAAATTAATGCACATCCCATGTTTTTAATGATTGAATTATCGCGGATATTGTATAATTTATCCGTGCAAATTTTTTAAATTAAGATTCGTTTCTTTAGTGTTTCAATAAAATGGGTTTATATAAGGATATAACTATATGGCTTGGACCGTTAAATATTTGAAGAACTAAGGTACATTATTAACCTTGACATGCCTATTTTGTTTTTGGATTCATGATTCATTTCTATTGTTAAAAATATCCCCCTACAAAGACGTAAATGGACATCTCAGGATTTTACGGATTGCTTTATTGTTGTATATTGGTTCCATTTGATGCGCACTTTTTCAAATTCGATTCTATTTTGGTGCTTTAAAGAAAACGTCGATATAAGTTTCCATATAACTATATGGCTTGACCCCGTTAAATTAGTAGAACTGCGGTATATTATCAACTTGAATATGCCGGGATGTGTTTTAATCAAGATTCATTACATTTATGTTAAATTACATCCCCCATACACAGACATAAATTGACATCCAGGATTTTTACGGATTGCTTTATTGTTGTATATTGTCTACTTGTACGGCACACTTCTCCTCAAATTCGATTCTATTTTGGTGTTTCAAATAAAGTGCCTTGAATAAGCCCTATAACTGGAAGGATTGAAGTTCAATACTTGTAGAACTGGGATATTATTAACTCAACATACCCATTTGTTTTGATCGTTTATTTCTTTTTGTTTAAATATATCCCAGAACAATAGACCATTAATGCAAATCCCAGGATTTTAATAATTGCATTATCGCGGTTTATTGTCTACTAAGAGGTTCACATTTTCTTTAGTTAAGAATTTGTTTTTCAAAAAAAAAGGCTTATAAGCCGATAAAACTAGATGGTTTGGACCCAACACGACCCTTTTTATATAAAGATTCTTTTGTGTTTTCAATAAAACGGCCCATATAAGCCGATATAACTAGATTGATTGACCGTTAAAACTAGGAACCGGGTATATTATGAACTTGTACATGGGATTTGTTTTGATCATGATTCATTTCCTTTATTGTTAAAATATAATTCCACCGACACAACAGCACATTAATACCTCCTCCCAGGATTTTAATTAATTGCATTATTGCGGTATATTGTCTATTTATCCGTGTTACACTTTTTTAAATTAAAATTGTTTAGTGTTTCAATAAAGGGCTTATAAAGCCGATATAACTATATCGGACTGTTAAATACTTGAAGAACTGCGGTAGTTTATCAACTTGTTCAAGAATTTGTTTTGATCAAGATTCATAAATTATTGTTAAAAATATTCCCCCGATACAATAGCACATTAAGCACCCAGGATTTTAATATTGCATTATCGCGGTATATTGTCTAATATTTCCGTTCAACACTTTTTAGTTAAGATTCGTTTCTAGTGTTTTCAATAAAACGGCTTATATAAGCGAAAACTAGATGGCTTTTGACCGTTAAATACTTAAAGAACTACGGTATATTATTACCTTCCGCCTATTTGTTTTGACAAGATTCATTTTTATTGTTAAAATTTATCCTCGGGATAAATACCCACATCAAGCACATCCCAGGATTTTAATGATTGCATTATTTCGTTTGTTATCTACTTAGACGTTCACATTTTTTTATTGTTTCGTTTTAGTGTTTCAAATAAAACGGCTTATAAAGCCGATATAATTAAATGGCTTGAACGTTTAAACCATTAGAATCGGTATTATCAACTTTTAATGTCGATTTGTTTTGGATCAAGATCCAAATTATTGTTAAAATAATATCCCCCGGATACAATAGCACATTAATGACATCCCAGGATTTTAAAATTGCATTATCGCGGTATATTGGTTCAATAAGACGTTAAACTTTTTTATTAAGATTGTTTCTAGTGGTTTCAAATAAACGACTTATATGTTCCATATAATTATATTGGCTTGAACCGTTAAATACTACTAGAACTGTGGTATAATTATCAACTTGTACATGCCGATTTGTTTTTGATCAAGATTCATTACTATTGTAAAAATATATCCTTGATACAATAGGCACAAAGCACATCCCACGATTTTAATGATTGCATTATCGCGGTATATTGTCCCTTTATCCGTGCACACTTTTTTAATTCAGATACGTTTTAGTGTTTCAGTAAAAAGGCTTATATGTTGATAAACTGGATGTCTTAACTGTTAAATTTAGTAGAACCGCGGGTATATTATCAATTTGGTTATGCCATTTGTTTTGATCATGATTCATTTTATTTTTAAAATATATCCCTGAAAATAGCACATTATTGCACATCCCAGGATTTTAAATGGATTGGTATTTATTTCGTTTAATTGTTATTTAGACGTTCACATTTTATTTTAATTAAGTTTCGTTTCTAGGTTTTCAATAAAACGGTTTTATATAAGCCGATATAACATATGGTTTGGACCGTTAAATATTTGAAGAACTAAGGTACATTATAACCCCTTTCGAAGCCTATTTGTTTTGACAAGGATTCATTTCTATTGTTAAAATATATCCCCTTACAATAGAAATAAATGGACATCTCAGGATTTTAGGATTGCTTTATTGCTGTATATTGTTACTTGTACGGCGCAACTTTTCCAAATTGATTCTATTTTGGTGCTTTAAAGAAACGTTGATATAAGCCCATATAACTATATGGTTTGACCAAATACTAGTAGAACTGGATATTATCAACTTGAATGCTGATGTGTTTTTGGATCAAGATCATTATTATTTAAAATTACATCCCCCATAAAAGACATAAATTGACATCTCAGGATTTTCGGATTGCTTTATTGCTGATATTGTCTACTTGTACGTGCACACTTTCCTCAAATTGATTCTATTTTTGGTGTTTCCAAAAAGTGCCGATATAAGCCCTTTATAACTGTATGGATTGACCGTTCAATACTTGTAGAACTGCGGTATATTATTAACTACAAATACCTATTTGTTTTGATCGTGATTTATTTTTTGTTTAAAATATCCTCAGATACAATGCACAAATGCACATCCCAGGATTTTAAAATTGATTATCGGGTTTTTGTTCACTTAGACGTTCAATTTTATTTAATTAAGTTTCGTTTTAGTGTTTCAATAAAACAATAAGTTTCATATAACTATGGCTTTGACTGTTACTAGTAGAACAGAATATTATCAACTTGTAAGCCGATGTGTTTTGATCAAGATTCATTATATTTATGTTAAAATACATTCCATACAATAAATAAATAGACATCTCAGGATTTTACGGATTGTTTATTGGATATTGTCTATTGACCACACTTTCTTAAATTAATTCTATTTTGGTGTTTCAATGAAGGGTTTTGAATAAGTTCATAAACTGTATGGATTAGTTCAATACTTGTAGAACTGCGGAATTATTAACTTAACATGCCTATTTGTTTTGATATGATTATTTCTATTGTTAAAATATATCCGATACAAAAGCCATTTAACCCCATCCTAGGATTTTAAAATTGCATTATTGGGATATTTCACTTAACTTAATTTTTTAATTAAGATTCGTTTTAGTTTTTCAATGGCTTATATAAGTCGAATAATATATTTAACCGTTAAACTTTGAAGAACTGCGGATATTATTACCTTCAATATGCCTATTTGTTTTAATAGATTCATTTCATTGTTAAAATATATCCCCGATACAATAAATTAATGCACATCCCGGGATGTTAATGATTGCATTATCGGGTATATTGTCTTTATCCGTTCACACTTTCTTTTAGTTAAGATTCGTTTTGTGTTTTCATTAAAGGTTATAAGCCGAAAACAGATAGTTTGACAAATACTTGAAGAACTAGGATTTATTATTTCAACATGCCTATTTGTTTTGATCGTGATTCATTTCTATTTTAAAATATCCTACAAAGCACATTAATACTCATCCCAGATTTTAAGATTGCATTATCGCGGTATATTGTCTTCTTTAAACAATCACACTTTTTTAATTAAGATGTTTTAGTGTTTCAAAAAAACGGCTTATATTGTCGATATAACTATAGTGACCGATAAATATTTAGTAGAATGGGGTATTATCAACTTGCATGCTGATTTGTTTTGACAAGATTCATTATATTGTTAAATATATCTCCATAAATAGCACATTAATGCAATACCAGGATTTTAATTATTGCATTATGGGTATAGTCTACTTATCCGTACATTTTTTTTAATTAAGATTCGTTTCAAGTGTTTAATAAAACGGCTTATATAAGCTGAATAACATATTTGACAATTAAATAATTGAAGAACTGGGATATTATTACCTTCAAATGCCTATTTGTTTTGATTATGATTCATTTTTATTGTTACAATACACCTAAAATAGTACATAAAACTATCCCAGGATTTTAATTATTGAATTACCTGGATATTGTAAACTTAGACTTTACACTTTTTCAATTAAGATTCGTTTCTAGTTATCAAAAATCGGTTTTATAAGCCCACAAATTAGATGGTATTTGACCTTTAGATACTAGTAGAACTACTATATATTATTACCTTCAAATGCCTATTTGTTTTGATCATGATTCATTTCTATTGTTAAAAATATCCCCGATAAAATAGGCAAAATAACTCATCCCAGGATTTTTAAATTGCATTATCGCGGTATATTTCTACTTAGACTTCACTTTTTAAATTAAGATTGTTTCAGTGTTTCAATAAAGCGGCTTTATATGTTTCCATAAATTATATGGCTTTTGGACCGTTAAATACTAGTAGAACTGCGGTATTCAATCAACTTGTACATGCTGATTTGTTTTGGATCAAGACTTTACTACTTTTAAATATATCCTTGATACAAAGCACATTAATGCAAATCCCAGGATTTTTTAATAATTTGCATTATCGCGGTATTTTGTTCATTTAATCCGTCAATTTTTTTTAAATTAAGATTCGTTTTAGTGTTCCAAATGAAGGGTTTATAGGCTTTGATATATTTATTTGGTTTCACCGTTAAATACTTGTTAAAACTGCGGAATTTATTACCTTCAAATGCCTATTTGTTTTGATATGATTCATTTTTATTTTAAAATATATCCCCCCAAATAACAAATAAAATGGACATCTCAGGATTTTACGGATTGCTTTTATTGCTGTATATTGTTCATTTGAGTGCAATTCTTTCAAATTCGATTCTATTTTGGTGCTTTAAAGAAACGCTTCGATATAAGCCCTATAACTATAATTTTAACCGTTAAATACTAGAAACTGCGGTATAATTATCAACTTGAACATGGATGTGGTTTGGACTAAGATTCATTATTATTTATGTTAAATTACATCCTCAATACACAGAATTAAATTGACATCTCAGGATTTTATGGATTGTTTTATTGTTGTATATTGTCACTTGTATGACACTTTCCCAAATTTTGATTTATTTTGGTGTTTCAATAAAAGTGTCAAAAGGCCTTATATAACTGGGTATATTGACCTTAACTTTTAGAACTGCGGTATAATTATTAACTACAACATACCTATTTGTTTTGATCGTGATTTATTTCTTTTGTTTAAATATTCCTCAGATAAAACACATTTGCACATCCCAGGATTTTAAAATTGCATTATCGCGGTTTATTGTCTACTTAGACGTTCAATTTTATTTAATTAAGTTTCCGTATCTAGTTTTCAATAAAATTATTTTTCCCATATAACTATATTGGTTTTGGACCGTTAAAACTAGTAGAACAGGGTAATTATCAACTTGTATATGCCGATGTGTTTTGATAAGATTCATTACTATTTATGTTAAAATACATTCTAAAAGAATAATAAATAGAATCCAGGATTTTACGGATTGTTTTATTGCTGTATATTGCCTATTGTAAGGTGCACACTTCTTTTTCAATTTATTTTGGTGTTTCAAATGAAGTGCCGATATAAGTTCATAAACTGTATGGATTTGGACCGTTCAATACTTGAAGAACTGCGGTATTTATTAACTTAACATGCCTATTTGTTTTACCATGATTCATTTCTATTGTTAAAATATAATTCCTTCCTGATACAAAAATTAATACCCATCCTACGATTTTAATGATTGCATTATTGGGTATATTGTCTACTTAGACATTCACACTTTTTTTAAAAGATTCGTTTCTAGGTGTTTCAATAACGTGCGAGGACCGTGTTAGCCTCTTCCTGACCCCTACCGCTCGATCCCCGGAAATCACTATGAACAATATCAAACCATGGTGCCTGTACGAAAATGCTCTCTTCCATCAAGCTCTACCAGCAAGTTGCTAGCTAGGTTCAAAAGTTAGCCACTGATTGACCCTTGCACGCATCCTTTCGGTAGTGGTCCTCCCATTCCTCTCCGGCGAACCTGACGCGCACTTTTCATCTTTAAGATACACCCGCGTCGCCCTTGTGGTTCACCGGTACTATTCCGCCAGCCTGCATCGTATGGCCGGCCACCAGGTACATCGAATATGCCTCGCGTTTAGTGATATCACGACGGTTAGCCGCGCTGACCAACCGTCTCGACATGTTTCACCAGGATCATGAGGGCGTCCCCGAGATCGTTGCAGCAAAGCCGTACTGTTTTATACTGGTGTACGGTACGACGTACCACTTGATACGTCGTGTTTGAGGACCTCTCCAAGATCTTTCCCAGACCGGCAGAAGACCAGTCAGTCTGCAGGATTTAGGGATGCGTGTAGTTCGCCTCCCGGCTTCGCGCATCACTGTCGCCCTCCACTTCTGAGGGAAGTGGAGGCGAAGGCAGGCGTTCACGATCGCCAGGAAGAGATCGGTGACAGGGCGATTGCGGCCGCAGCATACAACTGGCAGGTGAATCAGCGTCCAGGGCCTCTTTAGGGTTGAAGCCAGATGCCGACCACTTCCTCAGCTCCCTCCGCCGTAAGGGTGGGCTTATGTCGCCATGTGTCTCCTTGTTTAGCTTTTCGCCACTCTCTCCAGCTTGTGTCGGCACTGTCACTATCAACCCATCTTCCCGGATAAAAGATCTCGAAGGAGGACTGGCTGATTCTTTGTCTCCTAGGTTTTCCTCCACAGACTATAGGGAGTTCTTCCTGTCTGCCACAGTTCTGTTGATCACCCTGTAACCCATCCCATTATGGACTCTCTGTCCTGTTTGGAGCATAGTCCTTCCAACTGAGGTTCGAGCTCTTCTTGCAGCCAGCTGGTAGGTGCTTTTGGCTGCGAGTACTGCGCGACGACCCTCCGCTTGACTTGCGCTGCACATGACATGTTTTAATTTGGGAGACTTCTTGAGACTGCTCAATTCTTCATTCCACCAGGGCAACTTCTTTTCACCTCCTCTCTTCAGCCTGGGACGGAAGCACGCGACTTCCGTTGGCGGTTGCTGTACTTGAAATTGCTTATTCAATTCGGTTTTTGCGTTGAATTTTCACCATGTTTTCCGAAATTAAATTTTTGTTGTCATCGATCGTGAGTTTCTCACGAAACTCACCTCCAGTTTGCCTTCTTGGTGTTATAAATTCTTGTTGCTTTGTAATGTCTGCGCCAACTGTACCTCCTCCAAGCTTATATCGAAGAGAATTGTCCCCAGAATCCGAACCGGTGATCCTAATTGAGAGTCTCGGCCTTAACTGAGTAGAGCTGCTGAGCAGCACGTCACATCCACAGTTGCTGAACTCAATTCTCCCCCGAAGGGTGTCAGTCACTCATTCCCCAGTTGGAGATACATGGAGTCCCACTGTCTATGGCTAACGCTGCTTCCACCCTCCTGTCCGTTTTCCGGCTTCCCACCACGAGTTTTTCGCGTTGAGTCCCCGCCAAGTATCACGCTACGCGTCCTTGTGCCCTCCAGAGCAGCTTTAATGTTGTTTAAGCATGGTGAGATGGCCTATCCGGTTCAGGTACACCGACACCATCTTCACCTCCCAGGACCCGGTTCTCAACTTCGACCGCGATGCTAGTTGTAGTCAGGTCCGTACTGGGTGATGTTTATGGTGTCGTCGAACAGCACGATGGCGGACTTTACGACGGCGTTTGTCGTCGTATCGTTGCACACCACTGCACCGTTCTTGTACCGATGCCTCATCTTCCCAATACGGGCTGACATACGGTTCTTGCACCATTGCGAAGGCCGTCTTGCGCGCCCACCAGTCAATTCGGCGGTACAGATCTCGCTTCTCTCAGTTTGCCTGGATCACGCGATACCTGCGGAGGACCCCTATGCCACGATCCAGCCCTGGCCATCTTAGCAATATGCTGGCCGACGACCGGGAGCTCGGTATTTCCCACTCTCTGGCTGTGCGCACTCGAGCTAAACGCGTGCTGTGGTCCGCTGGTCAGCCTTGCTCGTGTGCACTCTGGGCACGTATGTCCTCCGGCTAACCACTGAAGTATTTGCCTTGAGGTGTGGACCCCGCAGTGGCTGCACACATCTACTGTTTCGGTGCATAGTTGCCTGGTGTCCATACCCAGACATCTGGAGCACTGCAATTGAGGGGGGGACTTGTCGACTCATGACGCTGGTGATCAATATGCACCACACCTGCATCCGTGGAGTCAGTTCCATACCTGGGTGATACCCCAGCACCACGTAATGTGTGCGGGTTTCGTCCCTCTGTACCTTACGTCCATCTTCATCCTTACTAAGTCTTCTTTCCCATTAACCTCTGTTCTTTAGTCTCCAATGCCTTGACAATTTCGTCATTTGTATTAGAACTCATGATATCCTTTAAAATGACTAGGGTCTTTGTCTTTACATCTCGAATTTCCAGACTTTCATGTTCGCTCCTTTTTCAGCCTATCTTCTTTTCACTTTCATAAGTTCCTTCTTTGTACTGCACTTATTATTACTTTTTCTGTCTCCTCGCCCTTTTTTACTTTGTTCATCTTCAACCATCCCCCTTGCTCTACAGTCATTCTTATTTTCAATCACTTGCTCACCTTGTGTCATTCTCATCCACGGAGGTGACAGCCACCGAGTGTGTTGTTATGGTGAAGCCACCTTGGGCCGGCTGCCAGCACCCGCGTAGTGTTTCATTCTTTCATCCCTTTTCCATTTTCGTCTAAACTTTTCCATTTCTTCATGTTCTTCACCTCCGCTCTAGTATGATTTTCGATTTTTTCTTCAAACCTTTATATTCTATTATTTTCCTGTCAGCTTCTATCACCCTTTCCTTTCATTCACTCTTCACCACCCTAAGTTTACACCTTCCTTCATTTTCCACACTTTTCACACTGTTTAATCTCACTAGCGTTCATCTGTTTACTTCGAATTCCTTTATTATTTTATCAGATCCTAGGCATTTATCACCTGCCTTGCACTCTGTCTTCATGTTTTAGTCGTTTCAAGGTGCCTCTTGCTTCCTTGAAAATTTCACACCTTTGTTTGAACCCTCCATCGGAAATTTCTTGTCTGTGATCGCCTGCTTAACCATAGTTAAAGATTTGGAAGAGGTTTTCTGTCGTTCCGTCTTGATGGGTGATACAGTTTACTCCTCCTTCCTTTTCACTTTGTTCTCACTCCCAGTCAGCTTCTCCCTCACGCTTTCCTTTCTTTTCCAATATTCAACCTTGAAGAGGGACCAGCCTCCTTCGGTCTGGGGAGTTTTACTTCACTTGGCCATTCTGCACTAGTTGGTGTCCTGATTCCGAATATTTCGTGAAAAATTGAGTCAATCGTGTTAAAACAATAAGAGGTCAAAAATAAACGAAATAAAATTAAATATTACAATCTACTTTATTTCAATTAGTCACTAAGGCTGCTCTTTTTTATATAAATTTAGTGTCTAGGTAAAATGGTTTAACCAGTATGTAGAGGGTAAAATGGGTCTAGTCCACAGCCAGCAGTCTCTGTTGAGTCTTTTGCTTTTAAACGCGTTTTTGCTGACAGAGCTGGCCTGTTCCGACAAGTCAAAAGTTAAATTTAACTGCTTTCACTATTATACAATACCACTGTAAGTGGTACAACAGAGACAGTTTTACAAGCAACTATGCTTATATTATACAACACTATATTACCTTTAAAGAAAAATAAAACATCGAAATAGATAAAATAAAATAAAAAAAAAATATAAAATATAAAAATCCAAATGGTCGCCCTCCATTTTTAGCGCTCTCCTCCCAGTGCGTGCGTGGAAGACGGAGCTTAAACATCAGTGAAAACTGCAGCTCAATACGTTCAAAATGACTGAGTTAAGAGGGCCAAGCCTGGTTTGACGGGTAATAATTTTGACTTAGCCTAAATTTCCGGATTTCGGGTCTCCCAGAGGCGGTCTCGAGGTCAGGGGTTGATGTCAGAGATTCAAGTGATTGTATACTAGACACCTATCTAGTAGAGCGTCCGTCGCAGTTATTATTTTGGGGCCCTTTTGACGAGATCGCCTCACCAAATCCCAAACCTGAAGGTCCTGTTGCCGAGATAATGTCAACATAAGAAACTCTATGTAGAGTTCGACGACCCACTGACTTTGTAGATCCCTGTCAAAGGAATACTGGGAGGGGGACTGTACTAGATTTCACGTACTTGTAAATTGACTCAAGATCAAAATTTTATGGCACATAGTACAGGATCTATTTTAAAAATTTTTACAAGTCCAGAAGCACTTGAAAAAAATTTTCATGTCCAAACATATTCGAGAAATTTTTATATGCCGATTTAAGATTGAACTTCAAGTCCGGTCTACGTCACCCTCACACATACGACTTGTGATGACGTTATTGTTTAATTGAACTTAGGAAATTTTCCACACTGTGGTCGATATTCCTATTTACAACTGATTTCCACAATTTTTTTTAAAAATTTATTTTCTATTTAACTTAGCTATTCTATAAAATAAAATTTCTACATTTATGTACATATAAAAGGAATTTACGTTTATATTTACAAAATATGATTTTACATAAAATGGAATAGATCGGCCAATTTTTGTCCTAAAAATTATGAGATTCTTGTGACTTATTTTGTGTACTATATTTTGAAAACTACAAAATCTATACGTTACTAAAATCAGTTTTTAAAATATTAAAGTCAAAAATTTTTATACAAAATATTGAAAAGTCTAACTGGTAATTTCACTCAACTTTTTTCCAGCTCCGAAAATGCCCGGCCGCCCTCCACTTCCTTAATTTGATGCCGTTGGTTATCCGCTGTGTTCCGGTTGAGTGCACGTGTCCACGTGGTATTTATTTTTGGGTTTTTCTCTCGGCCGTCCTTTTGCCGGAAAAATCCCAAATTTCGCCCCACTTGGGGGGCAATTTTAGAGCATCCCAGAACCAAATAAAAAGGTAGGGTCGTCGCCTGTAATCTTGCGCCGCACGCTGAAAACTGTCTGCACGTGGTCAAAAAATTGCTTTTGATCGCAACTACTCAAATATTCAATGATCTCACCGCTTTTGTGTCATTCATCAGGGCTCAGCCCGCAATATTACTGATATATGACACGGTATTTTGAACACACGATAATACTTCAGCCGATTTTATATGCGTGAGCGATATAAAAACGTGATGTTGGGAATCGGCGCGCGCGAATTGGAAGAAGAAGAAGTTGTGCCAGTTGTGTTAAAGTAAGAAGAAATAAAGAAGTTAGGTTAGTTAGGTTGGGCGCTGAAGGTGCTTAGTCAGGGTTAGGTTAGGTTAGGCTAGGTTAGGTTAAAATAGGTTCCCCTGAACAGGTTCTCGCTTTGTCGTAGCGGTGGGGCTTCGCACCGCGGCTTGGCCGCCGCGGGGAAGCTAAGAACCTGGCCGGCCTGAGAAAGGCTGGTTCTTGAGGAGGTTGCCCAAGCGGCTCAATAAGCCCTGATGCCCCAAGGAGGGTAAGGAGGGATGGGTCGCAGGAGTGCAGACGTGCTGCCCTTCCCAGCCCCTCGCAACTCAGGTGGAGTCAGTGGGGAAGAGGAGGCCGAGTCTGTGTGTCAGCCTCCCCATCCCCCTCCGCGACTCGGGGGGCTGCACCGCTGATGCGTGCAAGTGGAGGGTTGCAGAGGGGGACATTCGGCATGGTGTCGTCAGATCTTCCTCCTTCTGCGGCTGAATGGAGCTAAAGGGCGGAGCTGTAACATCTGAGGCCGCTGGGGGCGGTGGGAGTTTTAACCTGCGGTCAGGGAACTCTATTCTATGGTCTCGAGCACAGACTCCTGTGAACTATACGAACCACAGGGGCCGAGACGGGCGCGCCAGCCCGACGCGCCCAGAGGAGTGCATGGCCGTAAGGCTGAGATGGGCTGTCAAGACCAGTGCGCTGGAAGGCAGATGAGTGCAAACGTTCCTGTGACCCCACCCAAAAGCGTCAGGGAAGGAACAACGTGGTGGTTTTAATGCAATTATTGTTAAAATATATCCCCTGATACAGAAAATAACATCCAGATTTAATGATTGCATTATCGCGGTATATTACTTATCCGTTCACACTTTCTTTAGTTAAGACTGTTTCTAGTGTTTCAATAAAACGGCTTATATGTTTATAAACTATATGCTTGACCGTTAAATACTAGTGTAGAAACCGCATTCATCAATTTGTACATGCTGATTTGTTTTAATCAAGATCTGGCACTATTGTAAAAATATCTCGATACAATAGCACATTAATGCACATTCCAGGACGTAATAATTGCATTATTGCGGTATATTGCTCACTTATCTGCGTAATACTTTTAAATTAAAATCTCGTTTCAGTGTTCTACGAAGCGGCTTATATAAGCCGATATAACTATATGGTTTGACCGTTAAATACTAGTAGAATCATGGGTATCTTATCAACTTGTACATGATTTTGCTTAATCAAGATTCATAACTATTGTAAAAATATCCTCGATACAATAGCACATTAATGCAATATCCCAGGATTTCATTAATTGCATTATTATGTATTGTCTACTTATCCGTGTACACTTTTCAATTAAAATTCGTTTCCAGTGTTTCAATAAAGGCTTATATAATGATAACTATATACTAACGTTAAATACTTGAAGAACTGGTAGAAGCGATCAACTTGTTCACGCCAATTTGTTTTGATCAGATTCATAACTCATTGTTAAAATATAAATTTATTGGCCAATAGCACATTATTGGCCCATCCCAGGATTTCATTGAATTTAATATTATGTATATTGTCTACTTATCCGTGTACACTTTTTAAATTAAATTCGTTTCCAGTGTTTCAATAGCATTTATATAAGCTGATATAACTATATGGCTTAATTAAATACTTGAAGAACTGCGGTAGTTTATCAACTTGTTCATGCCAATTTGTTTTGATCAAGATCACAACTATTGTTAAAATATATCCCCGATACAATAGCACATTAATGCACATCCAGGATTTGATTGCATTATCATGGTATATTGTCTTCTTATCCGTTCACATTTCTTTAGTTAAGATTCGTTTCTAGTAGTTTTAACAAAACGGTTTATATAAGCCGATAAAACTAGATGGCTTTGACCGTTAAATACTTGAAGAACTACGGTATATTATTACCTTCAACATTTCTCTCCATTTTCATTTTAATCATTATTCATTTTATTGTTAAAATATATCCTGATACAATAGCATATTAACATCCCATTTTAATTATCAATATTTCGTTATATTGTTCACTTTAGACATTCACATTTAATTTAATTATGTTTCGTTTCTAGGTTTCAATAAACGGCTTATATAAGCCGATATAACTAAATGGCTTAAACGTTAAATACTAGTAGAACTGCGTGGTGTATTAACAACAACTTATATGTTAATTGTTTTGATCAGATCCATAACTATTGTTAAAACATATCCCCGATACAATAGCAGCATTAATGCACATCCCAGGATTTTAATAATTGCATTATCGCGTATATTGTTCACTAAGACGTTAATATTCTTTATTAAGATCGTTTCAGTGTTTTAACAAAACGACTTATATGGGCCCATATAATTATATGGTTTGACCAGCTAACACTAGTAGAACTGCGTTATCTAATAACGGTACATGCCGATTTGTTTTGGACTCAAGATTCATAACGCTTGTCGTAAATATATCTCTCGATACACAGTACATTAATGCACACTCCCAGGATTTCAATGATTGCATTATTTCGTTATATTGTCTACTTAGACGTTCACATTTTATTTAATTGCTCTGTTTCAGTGTTTCAAATGTGGTTATAGTCGATATAACTATATGATGGACCGTTATATACTAGTAGAATCAGTGTATCTTTTCAACTTGTTCATGCTGATTTGTTTGATCAAGATTCTTAACTATTATTAAATATATCCTCGATATAATTGTATATTAATGCACATCCCAGGATTTGCTTTGATTGCATTATCGGGTATATTGTCTTTCATTCAGTTCACACTTTCTTTTAGTTAAGATTCGCTCTTAGTGTTTCTAAACGTTTATATGTTTTCGATAAACTAGACATTTGACCGCTAAATACTTGAAGAATCATGCATATTTTTACCTTCAACATGCCTATATTTGTTTTGATCACGATTCATTTTATTGTTAAAATATACCCCTTACAGCACATTAATGCACATCCTAGGATTTTAATGATGGTATCATTCGTTGTTGTTCACTTAGACGTTCACATTTTATGTAATTAAGTTTCTTTTCAGTGTTTCAATAAACGGTATATATATAAGCCCATATTACTATATGGTTTTGGACTGTTAAATACTAGTAGAACTGTGGTATATTATCAACTTGTACATGCTGATTTGTTTTGATCAAGATTCATTACTATTGTAAAAATATATCCCTGGATATAAAAGCACATTAATGCAAATCCTACGATTTTAATGATTGCATTATCGCGGTATATTGTCTCCTTATCCGTGCACACTTTTTTAATTCAGATACGTTTCTAGTGTTTCAATAAAACGCTTATATGTCGACATAATTATATGGCTTGACCGTTAAATATTTGAAGAACCATGTTAGCATTATAACTTTTCTGACATGCCTATTTGTTTTGATCATGATTCACTCTATTGTTAAATATATCCTCCATACAATAGCATTACAAATGGACATCTCAGGATTTTACGATTGCTTTATTGCTGTATTATCTACTTGTACGTGCGCACTCTTTTCAAATTCGATTCTATTTGGTGCTTTTTAAAGAACATGCTTCGATATGTTCATATAACTATACACCGTTAAATACCAGTAGAACTGCGGTATATTATCAACTTGAACATGCTGGATGTGTTTTGACTAAGATTCATTACATTTATGTTAAATTACATCTCCATAATATATTATAAATTGACATCCTAGGATTTTACGGATTGCTTTATTGCTGCATATTGTCTTACTTGTACGCAATACCCTCTCAAATTCGATTCATTTCTGGTGTTTCAATAAAGTGCTCGATATAAGCTCATATAACTGTATGGATTGACCGTTCAATACTTGTAGAACTGCGGCATATTAATAACTACAACATACCTAGCTTGTTTTGATCGTGATTTATTTTCTTTTGTTTAAACATATCCTCAGACAGCAATAGCACATTAATGCACATCCCAGGATTAATAATTGCATTATCGCGGTTTATTGTTCACTTAGACGTTCGTTACTTTATTTAATTCGTTTCGTTTCTAGTGTTTCAATAAACGGCTTATATAAGCCTGTATAACCATATGGCTTGACCACAAATACCAGTAGAACAGCGGTATATTATCAACCTAGATATGCTGATGTGTTTTGATCAAGATTCATTAATATTTATGTTAAATACATTCCTATACAATAGCATTGCTAAATAGACATCTCAGGATTTCATGGATTGCTTTATTGTTGTATATATTGTTCATTTACATGCACACTTTCTTAAATTCAATTTATTTTGTTTCAATGAAGTGCTCGATAAGGCAAGTTCATATAACTGTATGGATTGACCTCGTTCAACACGGTAGAACTGCGGTGGATATTATTAATCTCTTACCATGCCTATTTGTTTTGACTATGATTCATTTTCATTACAGCCAGTACCCCTGATACAAAAGCACATTAATACCCATCCTAGGATTTTAATGATTGCATACAGGTATATTGTCTACTTAGACATTCACACTTTTTTTAATTAAGATCTGTTTCTGTTTTTCAATAAAAACGCTTATATAAGTCGATATAACTATATGGCTTAACTACAACTTTGAAGAACTGGTATATTATTACCTCAATATGCCTTAATATTTGTTTTAATCATGATTCATTTCTATTGTTAAAATATCCCTGATACATGAAGACATTAATGCACATCCTGGATGTAAATGATTACCATTGCGGTATACATTGTATTCTTATCCGTTCACATTTCTTTAGTTAAGATTCGTTTCTAGTGTTTATTAAACGGCTTATATAGTTTTAAAATCCATATAGCTAGACTGTTAAATACTTGAAGAACTACGGCTATTATTACCTTCAACATGCCTATTTGCTTGATCGTGATCTGCCTCTATTGTTAAATATATCCCCGACAATAGCACACAATACTCATCCAGGATTTTAATGATTGTATTATCGTGGTATATTGTCTTCAAACAATTGCTAATTTTGTTAATTAAGAATTGTTTCTAGTGTTTCAATAAAACGGCTTATATTAGTCGATATAACTATATGGCATGACCGGATAAATACTAGTAGAACTGCGTATATTATCAACTTGTACATGCCGATTTGTTTTGGATCAAGATTCAATATTATTGTTAAATATATCTCTGATATTAGCACACGGCCATACTAGGATTTTAATTATTGCATTATCGCAGGCATTGTCTACTATCCGTGTGGCCATTTTTTAATTAAGATTGTTTCAAGTGGTTTCTTCAATAAAACGGCTTATATAGCTGATATAACTATATGGCTTGACAATTAAATAATTGAAGAACTGCGGCATATTAATACCTCTCAACATGCTCTATTGTTTTGATCATGACCTATTTCGATGTTATAACACATCCCCCATACAATAGCAGCAAATACTCATCCCAGGATTTTAATTATTAAATTATCGCGTATATTGTAAACTTAGGACGTTCATAATTCTTTTTCAATTAAGATTCGTTTAGTGTATCAAATAAATCGGTTTATAAGCCTAATGCAATGATGGTTTAACGTAAGATACTAGCAGAACTAGTTCATATATTTTCACCTGTCTGCCTTGTTCATCGCTGATCACCAACACAAAACATGTCCCCTTAAAATACTCATCCCAGGATTTTAAATATTGCATTATCGTATATTGTTCACTTAGACGTTCACTTTTTTTCAAATTAAGATTCGTTTCCAGTGTCAATAAAGGGTTTATATGGCCCATATAACTATATGGCTTGACCGTTAAATACTTTAAAGAAACTATTATTTTTACCTCAACATGCCTATTTGTTTTGATCAATACGATTCATTTTATTGTTAAAATATATCCCATACACAGCACATTAATGCACATCCCAGGATTTTAATGATTGCAATTGTCGTTATATTGTTCATTTAGACGTTCACATTTTATGTAATGTTTTCAAATTTCAATAAAATGGTATATATAAGCCCATATTACTATATGGTTGACCGTTAAATACTAGTAGAACTGTATATTATCAACTTGTACATGCTGACGAGCCGGATCAAGATTCATTACTATTGTAAAATATATCATCCTCGATATAAAGCATTAATGCAAATCCTCACGATTTTAATGATTGCATTATCGCGGTATATTGTCTCCTTATCCGTGCACACTTTTTAATTCAGATACGTTTCTAGTAAGCTCAATAAAACGGCTTATAAGTCGATATAACCATATGGCTTGACCGTTAAATATTCAAAGAACTAAGGTACACATAACCTTCGACATGCCCATTTTGTTTTGATTCATGATTCGCCTCTATTGTTAAAATATATCCTCCATACAATAGCAATATTAAAACGACATCCTGCATTTCATGACGCTTATTGTTGTGTATTGTCTACTTGTACGTGCGCACTTTTCCAAATCTGATTCATTTTTATGCTTTAAAGAAAATGCTCGATATAAATGCTATAACTATGTGCTTGAATTGCTAAATACTAGGAACTGCATTATCAACTTGAACATGCTGATGTGTTATCAAGATTCATTACTATTTATGTTAAATTACATCCCATAGCAGTCACAAATTGATGCATCCCCAGGATTTTATTGATTGCTTTACTGTATATTGTTCATTGTACGTGCACACTTCTCTCAAATTGATCTCTATTTGTGTTTCAATAAAGTGCCTGATATAAGCCCATATAACTGTATGGATTGACCGTTCAATACTTGTAGAACTGCGTATATTATTAATCACAACATACCTATTTGTTTTCACCCATCATTTTGTTTAAATATATCCCTACAATACATTAATGCACATCCCAGGATTTATTGTTCTGCATTATCGCGGTTTGTCACCTCTAGACGTTCACATTTTATTAATTAAGTTTTCTAGCAGCCTAATAAACGGCTTTATATAGCCTGCCATAACTATATTTTGACCGTTAAATACTATAGAATGAAGGTATATTATCAACTTGTATATGCTGATGTGTTTGATCACATTCATTATTTATGTTAAAATACATTCCACAATAGCACATAAATAGACACCCTGTGGATTTTGCTTTTGGATTGCTTGTCATGTATATTGTTCATCGTACGCACACTTCTTAAATTCAATTCCCCATTTTGGTGTTTCAATGAAGTGCCGATAAGTTCATAACTGTATGGATTGACCGTTCAATACTTGCAGAACTGCGGTATTATTAACTTCAACATGCCTATTTGTTTTGACTACGATTCATTTCATTGTTAAACATATCCTCTATACAAAAAGCACATTGTCACTCCATCCTAGGATTCTAACGTGATTGCATTATTGCGGTACATGGTCCACTTCAGACATTCACACTTTTTTGAATTAAGATTCGTTTCAGTCAATGAAAATCACTATAAAGTTCGATATAACTATGGCTTAACCGTTGCAACTGAAGAACTGGTGTATATTATTACCTTCAATATGCCTATTTGTTTTAATCATGATTCATTTTCTATTGTTAAAATATATCCCTGACACAGGCCATTAATGCATCCTGGACAAAATGATTGCATTATCGCGGTATTACCTCTTATCCGTTCACATCTCTTTAAGTTAAGATTCCGTTTAGTGTTATTAAAACTATGTCGAAAAACTGAGTTGCATTTGTTAAATACTTGAAGAACTACGGTATTATTTCAAGATGCCTCTATTTGTTTTGATCGTATTCATTTCATTGTTAAAATATATCCCCTGATACAGTTTGTGCACAATAATATTTATCCTAGATTTTAATGATGTATTATCGCGCAGCACATTGTCTTTGAACAATCACACTTTTGTTAATTAAGATTCGTTTCTAGTGTTTCAACAAACGGTATTTATATTAGTCGATAACTATACGACCGATAAATTAGCAGAACCGCGGTATATCAACTCACGCTAATTGCTTTGACTCAAGATCCACACAGCTGTTAAATATATCTGATACAATAGCACACGCACATACCAGGATTTTAATTATTTATCATCGCGGTATATTGTCTACTTATCGTGCACATTTTTTTTAATTAAGATTCGTTTTAAGTAGTCAATAAATGGCTTATAGGTTGATAACTATATGGCTTGACAATTAAATAATTGAAGAACTGCGGCATATTATTACCTTCAACATGCTCTATTATTTTGACTATGATCTATTTTATTGTTGGCAATACATCCCCTGATACAATAGGGTACATAAATACTCATCCTAGGATTAATTATTGAATTATCGCGTATATTAAACTTAGACGTTCACACTTTTCAATTAAGATCTGTTTCAGTAAACACAATCGGCTTTATAAGCTCATACAATTACGGTTTGAGTAAGATACTAGTAGAACTATTATATATTATTATCACTTCCTTCAACATGCTCAGTTTTGCTTTATCATGATTCATTTCATTGTTAAAATATATCCTCGATAAAAATAGTAAGTACATAAATATCATCCCAGTGATTTCCAAATATTGCATATCGCGGCATATTGTCTACTAGACGTTCACATCTTTTTTAAAATTAAGATCAAGCCTGCGTTTCAATGTTGGGTCATAGCTCCTGCTAACTATATGGCTTGGATCCAAGTAAACAACAGTAGAACTGCGGTATCTAATCAACTTGTACAGCTGATTTGTTTTGATCAAGATTCTTATCAATGCTTAAAATATCCTCCGATACAATAGCACAATAATTTAATAATTTGAGGATTTTAATAATTGCATTACGCGGTATTTTGGTTCATTTATCCGTAATACTTTTTAAATTAAGATTGTTTAGTGTTCCAAATTACATTATAGTTTGATATATATTTATTATTTGCTTACCGTTAAATACTTGTTAAACTGCGGAATTTATTGCTCTCAATATGTGCTTCTATTTGTTTTGATCATGATCACTTTCATTGTTAAAAGTTATATCTCATACACAGGTTACAAATGACATCTCAGGATTTTTAGGTTAGGTTAGGTTAGTTGTTAGGTTAGGCTAGGTTAGAAGAAGAAGAAGTTAGTTAGGTTATATAGGTTGTGTTGTGTTAGTTAAGAAGAAGAAGAAGTAGGTTAGGTTAGCCAGGGTTAGGCTAGGTTAGGTTTTTTTTTTTTTTTTTTTCTGTATTTCCCGACGTGGCATCTGCAATCAAATTTTCGATGTTTGTACATGTTTTTTATACTTTAGCTCAATCTGCTAAAGGCGTTCTTTTGTAATGTTTGTTATCATTATTTATACTTTAATATTGCAATCAAAGCTCCAACACTTTATTATATCTCTTTTTACTGTACGGCTTCAGTTTTGCACTTTTGTCTATTAGCACTTTTTACAATATTACTTAGTCCCAGGGCATTTCAATATTCTTACAATTCTTTACTGCATTTATCTTATTGCACATTCTACATTATTTTCTTATATTTACACCAAGCCATATTACCTTACAATTACATTTCCTTATTACCAAGATATTAACTCATTTCTATTTATATTTTTTCATTAAATGCATATTCCAAGCATATACACCACATTACTCATGCCATTTCTCTATTTATGCTACTTATACCTTGTTGCTAAACTTAGTGGGCTGTGTTGGCTTGGAAACTATTAGTGGTAAACTTACCATATTAACTTCGCCCCATTCCAGTGCCAGGTCTGTCTCTCCGCCCGAACATCGCAACGGGTGAGAAGGTGCTGGAACCTGCGGAGCCTCCCCATCGCACCCGGCTGGGGTTATCCTGACATCAGCGATGCGATAATTCCTGCCTCCCATGCTGCCCGTCGCCTCCGTAACCAGCTGTGGACCGAGTTCCAACCTCCCACGGTGCGGTGCGCATCGATCGCGTTCGGGAAGAAGAGCCAGGTCGAGGCTGTTGGTCTGAAGGGTGCTGATTCCATTCGTCAATGGACTTTTGCTGAAGAATCCTCTTGACGAATGAAACCGCATTTCATCGAACCGGTCGTCTTTAACCTGCGAGGCCTTCTTTTCGCCAAGAGGTCCGCTCGTCCCTCCACACCTGCATGTGCCTTTAACCAGCAGAGGTCAAGGGAGCCGCCCTGATTTCGGCTTAGCGGCATCCTCCTGGCCTCTATGGCTGGGGCGGGGTGGTGAGAGTCACTACTACGTAGTGTCTCTAGGGCAGACCTCGAGCCAACATAGGTGGCTGTAGCCCGTGCAGGATCTTTGAGTGCCACCCCGATGGCTCTACGGAGGCCAGTGTCTAGCCTGGGTGATGGGTGGTGTCTCCCCAATTTTAGTTTTTTGTTATTATTTCGGCGGCACCGTCCCAAATGGACAATGCTGCTCCAACTTTTACCGCTGATTTCAAGCCCATCCGTGAAGATATTTGCGGTGGCTTTCTTGAGACTCTCACCACCCCAGGCAGACGTGAACTCTAGCCCTCACTAGCTCTCTCGGGTGTGGGCACTTGGTGTAGGGCACCACGCCTGGAGTTCCGGTCTCCAATCACTGTTGAGAACGGCCCTCTTTACCTCGTAAAAGAGTGGCCGCTTCCCGGATCCTAAGGTCCAAAGGAAGTATCCCAGCGAGCAAAGGGCCGAGTTCAGCGATACAGTCCGATATGCCCTAATAATTTTCGTACGAAGCCATGTTGCACCATATTACAAGATGCGACCTGGGACTTCCATATCGTTGGGGCCCAGGCGTCGCTGCACAAGACGACCGGTTCTACGACAGCGGTGTAGATTGCCTCTTGGTGATCTCCGGTTCAGGCCTAGTGAATTTTGGCCGCTTCTACTATTGTTTATAAATGTTCTGGACTCATAACAGACATTCTTTATATGGCTATTAAAGGTTAGCTTGTTGTTCATTGTAAGGCCTAGAAACCTTCAGCTCTGGACCATATCATATTCCCGCCCAGCAGAACCGGGTGTCGTACTATTTCCTTGTTAGGAGCATTGCCTTAGTTTTTGTGGGCGCAAATTTTAATTTGCTCTTGCTCAATTCCCCAGTCTCTGGGCATTAATGTGCGAGGACCGTGTTAGCCTCTTCCTGACCCCTACCGCTCGATCCCCGGAAATCACTATGAACAATATCAAACCATGGTGCCTGTACGAAAATGCTCTCTTCCATCAAGCTCTACCAGCAAGTTGCTAGCTAGGTTCAAAAGTTAGCCACTGATTGACCCTTGCACGCATCCTTTCGGTAGTGGTCCTCCCATTCCTCTCCGGCGAACCTGACGCGCACTTTTCATCTTTAAGATACACCCGCGTCGCCCTTGTGGTTCACCGGTACTATTCCGCCAGCCTGCATCGTATGGCCGGCCACCAGGTACATCGAATATGCCTCGCGTTTAGTGATATCACGACGGTTAGCCGCGCTGACCAACCGTCTCGACATGTTTCACCAGGATCATGAGGGCGTCCCCGAGATCGTTGCAGCAAAGCCGTACTGTTTTATACTGGTGTACGGTACGACGTACCACTTGATACGTCGTGTTTGAGGACCTCTCCAAGATCTTTCCCAGACCGGCAGAAGACCAGTCAGTCTGCAGGATTTAGGGATGCGTGTAGTTCGCCTCCCGGCTTCGCGCATCACTGTCGCCCTCCACTTCTGAGGGAAGTGGAGGCGAAGGCAGGCGTTCACGATCGCCAGGAAGAGATCGGTGACAGGGCGATTGCGGCCGCAGCATACAACTGGCAGGTGAATCAGCGTCCAGGGCCTCTTTAGGGTTGAAGCCAGATGCCGACCACTTCCTCAGCTCCCTCCGCCGTAAGGGTGGGCTTATGTCGCCATGTGTCTCCTTGTTTAGCTTTTCGCCACTCTCTCCAGCTTGTGTCGGCACTGTCACTATCAACCCATCTTCCCGGATAAAAGATCTCGAAGGAGGACTGGCTGATTCTTTGTCTCCTAGGTTTTCCTCCACAGACTATAGGGAGTTCTTCCTGTCTGCCACAGTTCTGTTGATCACCCTGTAACCCATCCCATTATGGACTCTCTGTCCTGTTTGGAGCATAGTCCTTCCAACTGAGGTTCGAGCTCTTCTTGCAGCCAGCTGGTAGGTGCTTTTGGCTGCGAGTACTGCGCGACGACCCTCCGCTTGACTTGCGCTGCACATGACATGTTTTAATTTGGGAGACTTCTTGAGACTGCTCAATTCTTCATTCCACCAGGGCAACTTCTTTTCACCTCCTCTCTTCAGCCTGGGACGGAAGCACGCGACTTCCGTTGGCGGTTGCTGTACTTGAAATTGCTTATTCAATTCGGTTTTTGCGTTGAATTTTCACCATGTTTTCCGAAATTAAATTTTTGTTGTCATCGATCGTGAGTTTCTCACGAAACTCACCTCCAGTTTGCCTTCTTGGTGTTATAAATTCTTGTTGCTTTGTAATGTCTGCGCCAACTGTACCTCCTCCAAGCTTATATCGAAGAGAATTGTCCCCAGAATCCGAACCGGTGATCCTAATTGAGAGTCTCGGCCTTAACTGAGTAGAGCTGCTGAGCAGCACGTCACATCCACAGTTGCTGAACTCAATTCTCCCCCGAAGGGTGTCAGTCACTCATTCCCCAGTTGGAGATACATGGAGTCCCACTGTCTATGGCTAACGCTGCTTCCACCCTCCTGTCCGTTTTCCGGCTTCCCACCACGAGTTTTTCGCGTTGAGTCCCCGCCAAGTATCACGCTACGCGTCCTTGTGCCCTCCAGAGCAGCTTTAATGTTGTTTAAGCATGGTGAGATGGCCTATCCGGTTCAGGTACACCGACACCATCTTCACCTCCCAGGACCCGGTTCTCAACTTCGACCGCGATGCTAGTTGTAGTCAGGTCCGTACTGGGTGATGTTTATGGTGTCGTCGAACAGCACGATGGCGGACTTTACGACGGCGTTTGTCGTCGTATCGTTGCACACCACTGCACCGTTCTTGTACCGATGCCTCATCTTCCCAATACGGGCTGACATACGGTTCTTGCACCATTGCGAAGGCCGTCTTGCGCGCCCACCAGTCAATTCGGCGGTACAGATCTCGCTTCTCTCAGTTTGCCTGGATCACGCGATACCTGCGGAGGACCCCTATGCCACGATCCAGCCCTGGCCATCTTAGCAATATGCTGGCCGACGACCGGGAGCTCGGTATTTCCCACTCTCTGGCTGTGCGCACTCGAGCTAAACGCGTGCTGTGGTCCGCTGGTCAGCCTTGCTCGTGTGCACTCTGGGCACGTATGTCCTCCGGCTAACCACTGAAGTATTTGCCTTGAGGTGTGGACCCCGCAGTGGCTGCACACATCTACTGTTTCGGTGCATAGTTGCCTGGTGTCCATACCCAGACATCTGGAGCACTGCAATTGAGGGGGGGACTTGTCGACTCATGACGCTGGTGATCAATATGCACCACACCTGCATCCGTGGAGTCAGTTCCATACCTGGGTGATACCCCAGCACCACGTAATGTGTGCGGGTTTCGTCCCTCTGTACCTTACGTCCATCTTCATCCTTACTAAGTCTTCTTTCCCATTAACCTCTGTTCTTTAGTCTCCAATGCCTTGACAATTTCGTCATTTGTATTAGAACTCATGATATCCTTTAAAATGACTAGGGTCTTTGTCTTTACATCTCGAATTTCCAGACTTTCATGTTCGCTCCTTTTTCAGCCTATCTTCTTTTCACTTTCATAAGTTCCTTCTTTGTACTGCACTTATTATTACTTTTTCTGTCTCCTCGCCCTTTTTTACTTTGTTCATCTTCAACCATCCCCCTTGCTCTACAGTCATTCTTATTTTCAATCACTTGCTCACCTTGTGTCATTCTCATCCACGGAGGTGACAGCCACCGAGTGTGTTGTTATGGTGAAGCCACCTTGGGCCGGCTGCCAGCACCCGCGTAGTGTTTCATTCTTTCATCCCTTTTCCATTTTCGTCTAAACTTTTCCATTTCTTCATGTTCTTCACCTCCGCTCTAGTATGATTTTCGATTTTTTCTTCAAACCTTTATATTCTATTATTTTCCTGTCAGCTTCTATCACCCTTTCCTTTCATTCACTCTTCACCACCCTAAGTTTACACCTTCCTTCATTTTCCACACTTTTCACACTGTTTAATCTCACTAGCGTTCATCTGTTTACTTCGAATTCCTTTATTATTTTATCAGATCCTAGGCATTTATCACCTGCCTTGCACTCTGTCTTCATGTTTTAGTCGTTTCAAGGTGCCTCTTGCTTCCTTGAAAATTTCACACCTTTGTTTGAACCCTCCATCGGAAATTTCTTGTCTGTGATCGCCTGCTTAACCATAGTTAAAGATTTGGAAGAGGTTTTCTGTCGTTCCGTCTTGATGGGTGATACAGTTTACTCCTCCTTCCTTTTCACTTTGTTCTCACTCCCAGTCAGCTTCTCCCTCACGCTTTCCTTTCTTTTCCAATATTCAACCTTGAAGAGGGACCAGCCTCCTTCGGTCTGGGGAGTTTTACTTCACTTGGCCATTCTGCACTAGTTGGTGTCCTGATTCCGAATATTTCGTGAAAAATTGAGTCAATCGTGTTAAAACAATAAGAGGTCAAAAATAAACGAAATAAAATTAAATATTACAATCTACTTTATTTCAATTAGTCACTAAGGCTGCTCTTTTTTATATAAATTTAGTGTCTAGGTAAAATGGTTTAACCAGTATGTAGAGGGTAAAATGGGTCTAGTCCACAGCCAGCAGTCTCTGTTGAGTCTTTTGCTTTTAAACGCGTTTTTGCTGACAGAGCTGGCCTGTTCCGACAAGTCAAAAGTTAAATTTAACTGCTTTCACTATTATACAATACCACTGTAAGTGGTACAACAGAGACAGTTTTACAAGCAACTATGCTTATATTATACAACACTATATTACCTTTAAAGAAAAATAAAACATCGAAATAGATAAAATAAAATAAAAAAAAAATATAAAATATAAAAATCCAAATGGTCGCCCTCCATTTTTAGCGCTCTCCTCCCAGTGCGTGCGTGGAAGACGGAGCTTAAACATCAGTGAAAACTGCAGCTCAATACGTTCAAAATGACTGAGTTAAGAGGGCCAAGCCTGGTTTGACGGGTAATAATTTTGACTTAGCCTAAATTTCCGGATTTCGGGTCTCCCAGAGGCGGTCTCGAGGTCAGGGGTTGATGTCAGAGATTCAAGTGATTGTATACTAGACACCTATCTAGTAGAGCGTCCGTCGCAGTTATTATTTTGGGGCCCTTTTGACGAGATCGCCTCACCAAATCCCAAACCTGAAGGTCCTGTTGCCGAGATAATGTCAACATAAGAAACTCTATGTAGAGTTCGACGACCCACTGACTTTGTAGATCCCTGTCAAAGGAATACTGGGAGGGGGACTGTACTAGATTTCACGTACTTGTAAATTGACTCAAGATCAAAATTTTATGGCACATAGTACAGGATCTATTTTAAAAATTTTTACAAGTCCAGAAGCACTTGAAAAAAATTTTCATGTCCAAACATATTCGAGAAATTTTTATATGCCGATTTAAGATTGAACTTCAAGTCCGGTCTACGTCACCCTCACACATACGACTTGTGATGACGTTATTGTTTAATTGAACTTAGGAAATTTTCCACACTGTGGTCGATATTCCTATTTACAACTGATTTCCACAATTTTTTTTAAAAATTTATTTTCTATTTAACTTAGCTATTCTATAAAATAAAATTTCTACATTTATGTACATATAAAAGGAATTTACGTTTATATTTACAAAATATGATTTTACATAAAATGGAATAGATCGGCCAATTTTTGTCCTAAAAATTATGAGATTCTTGTGACTTATTTTGTGTACTATATTTTGAAAACTACAAAATCTATACGTTACTAAAATCAGTTTTTAAAATATTAAAGTCAAAAATTTTTATACAAAATATTGAAAAGTCTAACTGGTAATTTCACTCAACTTTTTTCCAGCTCCGAAAATGCCCGGCCGCCCTCCACTTCCTTAATTTGATGCCGTTGGTTATCCGCTGTGTTCCGGTTGAGTGCACGTGTCCACGTGGTATTTATTTTTGGGTTTTTCTCTCGGCCGTCCTTTTGCCGGAAAAATCCCAAATTTCGCCCCACTTGGGGGGCAATTTTAGAGCATCCCAGAACCAAATAAAAAGGTAGGGTCGTCGCCTGTAATCTTGCGCCGCACGCTGAAAACTGTCTGCACGTGGTCAAAAAATTGCTTTTGATCGCAACTACTCAAATATTCAATGATCTCACCGCTTTTGTGTCATTCATCAGGGCTCAGCCCGCAATATTACTGATATATGACACGGTATTTTGAACACACGATAATACTTCAGCCGATTTTATATGCGTGAGCGATATAAAAACGTGATGTTGGGAATCGGCGCGCGCGAATTGGAAGAAGAAGAAGTTGTGCCAGTTGTGTTAAAGTAAGAAGAAATAAAGAAGTTAGGTTAGTTAGGTTGGGCGCTGAAGGTGCTTAGTCAGGGTTAGGTTAGGTTAGGCTAGGTTAGGTTAAAATAGGTTCCCCTGAACAGGTTCTCGCTTTGTCGTAGCGGTGGGGCTTCGCACCGCGGCTTGGCCGCCGCGGGGAAGCTAAGAACCTGGCCGGCCTGAGAAAGGCTGGTTCTTGAGGAGGTTGCCCAAGCGGCTCAATAAGCCCTGATGCCCCAAGGAGGGTAAGGAGGGATGGGTCGCAGGAGTGCAGACGTGCTGCCCTTCCCAGCCCCTCGCAACTCAGGTGGAGTCAGTGGGGAAGAGGAGGCCGAGTCTGTGTGTCAGCCTCCCCATCCCCCTCCGCGACTCGGGGGGCTGCACCGCTGATGCGTGCAAGTGGAGGGTTGCAGAGGGGGACATTCGGCATGGTGTCGTCAGATCTTCCTCCTTCTGCGGCTGAATGGAGCTAAAGGGCGGAGCTGTAACATCTGAGGCCGCTGGGGGCGGTGGGAGTTTTAACCTGCGGTCAGGGAACTCTATTCTATGGTCTCGAGCACAGACTCCTGTGAACTATACGAACCACAGGGGCCGAGACGGGCGCGCCAGCCCGACGCGCCCAGAGGAGTGCATGGCCGTAAGGCTGAGATGGGCTGTCAAGACCAGTGCGCTGGAAGGCAGATGAGTGCAAACGTTCCTGTGACCCCACCCAAAAGCGTCAGGGAAGGAACAACGTGGTGGTTTTGTCGGTGCGGTCCGCCCTCCCCCCGGGACGGGTTCGTGGGCTTTCCCACGAAAAAAAGTTAAAGGGGTTGGTTAGGTTGGGTTGGGTTGGGGTTAGGTTGGGTTGGGTTTTTATATCGATCTACCTCCAACTTCGGAACTTTTTTGTTTTCTTTTCTGCCAGTTCTGGTTATTCCTCTCCCTTTTGCCCTTTCTTCTTTCTTTTATTCTCCCATTATTACTTTCGGTTGGTTAGCTTCTTTCCTATTCAAAATTTTTCTTAATTTTTTTTCTTAAATTATTCGGGTAATAAATTATGACCAAACCTTTCCCAACAAGGGTTTTGTTTTCTTTTCTTATTCACAATTATGATAATATATATATATCTTTGCTAACGTTTACTTTTTTATTTCTTACTATTTTTTAACAAATTTACTTATCTTTAATTTGAACTTTTTCTCTTTTTACTTTTTATATTATAATTAAAAACACAATTCTAGGTTCCATTATAAATTGTTTTATAAATGTTAAGCCTATACTAACTTTTATATTTAATTAACCTTTTTTCTTATAACCTTTTTCACCTTACAATTAGGTTCTTTCTTAAATCTTTCATATCAAATTATATTAAATTTTCATTTTTTTATTTATAATGTTTCTTTCTTACTAATATTAAATAATTCAAAGGATTAAATTATATCCTTTTTAATCTTTTGCCTATTAACTATATTTTTGCCGATCTATAAATAATTTCCCTTTTATTCAAAATCTCATAAAATTTTTTCCCAACTTTTATCTTGGCCCAATTCCTTTGGCCCCTTTTGCCTACGGGCGTTGCAAAGGGTTTCATCGTTTTGAATTCACCAGTTGCCCCGGATTTCTCCTGCATTTGAACCCGGTGAATCCCAAAGGCAAATGACCAGTGAAGCGACAAGTCAGGGGTCCCATGTCAAGTTTTAAAATGGCTGGGATCCTCCGGAAAAAAATAACGGTAGTGACCAGTCCTTCCGTTTATCTCTTTCCCTTTCCCGGTTCCCTGACAATTTCTTTTCAAAAGGACCGGAACATTCAGTCCGCCTCTGCGGGGTTTCCCGGTTAAAAGCCCTCTCATTTCCTTCCCTCCCGGGGCTCTCACCCAATGGGGTCAGGTGCCACCCCTTTTTTGCTTTCTTTTTTCCCCGGCCTCTATTCTGGGGTGGGCATCCCGCGGCCCCAAATCTCGAGGCCGATTTGAGTCACTGTTTTTTCACGTGGGTCACCTCCTTTATTATTTTTGGGCCTCGGGAGGCCAAGCTCCACCCGGTAGACGTGCAGTCCCAAAGTTTTGGGTCTTGTTTCGACATTTTCCCAAGGGGTGGACTTTCCCTCTTCTTGCCCGTATGAAGTTTTTCACCGACTACAGTTCTGGGGGTCCCCCTGTCCCCCAAAAGCATTTCAAACCTGGGTCCCGGGTGTCCCAGCCTGCGTGGGCCAGGGCCTCCGATCTCAGTCTCGACTCGCTCTGGGTTGCCCCCCCCGTTTCATTCGTGGGCGTGAATCCTTAAGGAAGCAAACCAGCCTTCGGACCGGTTTTGGAATCTGTCCGGTGGGATTCTTCTTCTCACTTTGCTTGGCATCAGAGGCATTTTATTTGGGCCTTTTGTGGGTTGCAGAGGTTTTCGTAAATCCCTGATCCCTGCCTCTTTGGTATCTCAAATTCCACATTTACTCCCGTGAGGTTTTTTAAGTTTTTGGACCCACAACAGAGCCCTTAACATTGTTTAGTCAACCCTTCTCTTTGAAATCCTCCCTCCCGACTGGCCTCCCCGCCCAAGGTTGGGGTGTCATTTCAACCTGCTCACCAACGCCTTGTCTGGCGTTGAAACCTGTTTGGCTCCCCACCTGGGTCCAGGAGGGCCCCACCCGTCCTTTCTTCTCCAGGGGAGTCCCTGGACCACCCAAGCAATGTCGTCTGCGAATGCCTGGCGTTGCCCCCAGTTAAATTTCCAAAGGATCGGGTTAAGGGAGGGTTGAATTGGACCCCCTTGGACCCCTTTTGGGTTTCGGACTGTTCTGCCGCACCTGCCTGTCGTCACTAAATGGCTAAGCGCCCAGATTCCCCGGATGGCCCGTTTCCCAACTGCAATTTTCCGGCCCAAAGCCTATAGGCCCTCTTTCCAGTGAGATAACTTTTTTTAAACTTTTAATTCTTGTTTTATTTTTTGAAAAGGTCATGGGGGCATCCTCCTGTTTGGGCATAAATCACTTCTTCCGCTAATGGAAACAATATACCATTTAATCCCAAAAACCCGATTTTCCAATACTGGGGTATTGGTCCACTTTCGGTGGTCGTCCCTTGGCTTCCCATCCCCCTCCCTTCCCCGGAAAGTGTCAGACAGGCAGCATTTCAGTGCCAAATGGTCCCAGCCACAGAAGCACCATGGATGTCGCCTTGCCTCGGGCCGGGCCTTTTTGGGTTGAAACTGGACCAAAATAGGTTCGTCACTGTGAATGGAGGTTTAACCCCCGGTCTTGTGTTCCCGCGCATTCTTTTTGTGGGTGGATCATCATCTCCCACCCATCTTGGAAAATTCCCAAATCTGGCCCCTTCCGTCCCAACGGCTCCCATACAAATAATGGCCCTCTATTTTGTGTTCCCCCAAAACCCTGTAGTCTGTCCCCATCGCTCCCGCTCCTGGGAAAACTCTTTCCAGCTCGTTGTCTGAGCCAGCCCCCCTCCTTGGGTATCTTCCTTTCGTCAATCCCCCAGCCCTTTTGCCCTTCTCACTGGTGCTGCGTACGATTCCGGCGTTTAGTCTGGAGCTTCTCGTTTAGTTACCAGCTCTATTTCCGGGCTTTGTTTGACATCCCTTTTTCTCTTGGGAATCAATCGACTTCAATTAACAAATATTTAATTACTTCCTGATTTTGGGACTTTCTTCTACTCCCCTTTTGAAATTCTTTTACAGGATGTTGGGGTTTTATCTCTGGTTGCCAGTCCCTTTTTGTATAAGATCCGGATTTTTTTTTGTGCCGTCGCTACATCCATTTAATTCAACAAAAATTGTCCCGGGTCCCCTGGTATTTTTCCATTCCCATCCTTCTCCTGAACAGCTCAATCAGGCAAACTGATTCGACAAACTTGTGTTTGGCCTCCTCTATAAATATCAAAGGGTTGCCTTCCCCCGTTCAAAATCTCGACTCCAACTCATTGGAAATTCCCTCCGTTCCTCTTTTGGTTGCCTCCCCCGGTGTTCACCATTCATGTCGCCCTTTACCACGTATCCGCTTTAATGCGTGGGCCGCCGTCCCTTTTTGGGTCGTGGGTATTTTGGTTTTAACCACACCGCAATTTCCCGGTTCTCCTTAAACTCAACATTCTCCCCTTGGGTTCGGGTAATGGGTGATTCGATATTATCGAATACTGCAATGGCCGCCTTATACCCCCGTGTCTTTTGCCCCATTTTTCCTCTCTCGGATAAGCCTCATCTCCCCAATACTACCGATGTGGGCTCTTGGATCAAAACAAACCTCTTCTTTTGCGGCTTCCACTACAAGTTCAGCTTTCCTCTCCTCCTCTGGGTTGGCCTGTTATTACCGGGCCGCGACTGCACTCTGCCCCTACAGAAACCTTGGGGCTCTGCCCCGCTCTTGCCAGGGCTTTTTTCTTATTGGGCAGTCGGACTAAATGCTCCATCCGGGTTCTGCCGTGTGACTTGTGCGTGGAGGGTCCCCAGCAGCCCCGCATTTTTCCTCTTGAGGGACCACCACAGTGCAGAAGGGTCTGCCTGTTGGGTGGGTTTTTTGTGTGTCCTTCCCAGGCACCAATTCATTCAAGGGTGTTCTCTGCACTCACTTTTTAAGGTCGATGGTTGTTTCGGGTCAAAAGACATTTCCAAGGAAACCGGAACGACGAAAATAAGGGGTTGGTATTTTTGATATCACTTCATTCTGGGGTCCTCTTTGGCAGTAGTTTTTTGTTTTGTGTCTTGGTGGTTATGTTCCTCTCGCTATTATAACCTCATTACTGCTTATTACTAGGATCTTTTTTTTTCCCTCTTTTAATCTCAGTTCCTTTCTTTTTTTCTAATTTTTTCCCTCCTTTAACTGCAACCGTTATAATCCGTCCTTACCTTATTTTTGTCACCCTTATTCCCCCTCTTTGGCATTTTACTGCTTTCCCTTATTTTGTCGAAATTTCCTTTTTCCCGGATAAACCCTATCGGTGGATTTTTCTTTTCTTTGATCCCGGCGTCGACTCGCCTTTCCGCTGGGTATTTGGAATCGCACCTCTTTTTTTTATTTTTTTTTAATAACCATTTCTTTCCTATTTTCTTAATAATTAAGTTTTCTGTCGTTTTTTATTAATTCCTTTTCGTTCATGTCCTCTTCTCTAAATTTATCTTCCGTTTCTTTCCCTCCTTCTAAGGTCTGCTTTTTTCTTACTCCCGGCCCTTTAAAGCTGGTCAGTTTCTCAACCTCTCTAACTTCGGTTTGATCTCTGTTTAAATTTCTTTTGAGGTGTTTTCCTTTCTGGGCTTCCCTCCCCCTCATCCCTACTATTCGGGTCATTTTCTGGAGTTCCTTTTCTTTTTTTTGTCGAAACTGTGCTTTTTCAAGTTGTCGGTTCCTCGTCCTTTCCTCCTAACCCATTTCTCCTTCCTAAATTCCCTTCACATTGCAGGCCTAATATTTTTTGTTGGCTCCTGTCCTTCCTCCTTGTGGGAGTCAAAGATAAATCCCGCTGGTTTTTGGGCGAATATTATAATATTTTCCTAAAATTTTTCCTTAAATTTTAAAATATGTTATTTGGGTGCTTCAAATAGTGTATAATTTAACTCCTAAATGGTAAAATAAAAAAACCAATGTTGTGTAATCCATCTCAATTCTTACTCTTGTTCTCCCCAAGGAGAAGAATCAAAACCTACCAGAAAAACGGTAAAATCTAATCTTTCAATTTACTAAACTAATTACGCAAATGGGGTTCAAAATGGCCGTCAATTAAATATACAATAACAATTTTACTCCAGATTATCTAATCGGCCTTTGTTCCCAATTTAAAATTTAACCCGGGACTTGAAAATTTTCCTTGGGCCTCCTTCCAGGGAAGGTGGGGTTGATATCCCCTTTTCAGGGAGGGTCCGAAGGGTTTTGTCTTTAAGGAAATGGGGGTTTGGGGACCAGGAAAATGGTCAAAAATGCTTACACCCCTTTCCCAGATATGGGGTTTTTAAATTTTGTGCGGTTTCAATTCCTCAGTTGATATTAAAAATTTATATCTAAACGGCTTTAAAAATTTAGAAAAATCCAAAATTCGGGAGGTCCGAAACCCCGCCTTCCAGACGTCTTCTGCTTTCCTTTAATCCAGCGCAAGTTTGGGGGATTTCCATCAAACCCAAAAAACCTTTTTCGTTCCTCTCTTCCCCTATTTTCGGACAATTACCAAAAATTCGGAGACTCTAGGGCCCAAAGGCTGTTTGGCCGATTCAAATCCCCGTCCTCCTTGGAACCACGTGGTAAAAATGCCTTCTCGTACTAAAATTCGATATCTCCGTAACCCTTTTATAAAATCCGATCTTAAGGGTTGAGGGAAGTCAACTTTGTTTTCCTAAAAGGGGTTATCGTCGGATCCAGATATCCAATAATTCCTTACTGTTTTTGTCTTCCGTCTTTTTCTTCCTCCGGAATGGGAATTTCGGGATTCTAAACAGTTTGGAAGGGGGTTGACTCAGCTATCCTCTGGAAATTTTTCTTCAATTTCCCCGGAAAAGTACCCTGGCCCACTGGTTTTCCTAAACCCGTATTATCCTCAATTTCAACGGAAAATCTGGGACTTTGCTGGAACTGGGAGGCACCCCCACAGTGAAAAAAACCTCTCATCAAAATCAGGCGCGCCCGCCACTTTTTTACATTTGCCGACCCCGGGTTTTTATTTTGGTAACTCTTTTCCGCTCTCGGAACGCCGGGTTTCACCCGGATTCTGCGCTCCCTTCCGTCCAGTTAAACTCCCGGTACCACCCTTAGATTTTGGAACGGGAAACTCAAAACGTTGCGCGGTACGGGCAAAACGAACCAGGAGGTTGGTTGGGTTTTTTTTTTTTCTCGACTACCTCCACAAAGGGGGCCTTGTTTGATACTCTTTCTTTCCAGTTCTCCGTATTCCTCTATTCTTCCATTTCTTTGCTTTTCATTTTTCTATCACAACTTTTCTGGGTGGGATTCCCCATTCTCTATTCTAATCTAAACCTATCTTTTTTGTTTTATTAATTATTTCAATTTTAAACGGGAATTTTCTGAAACCCCATAACACATCTTTTTTTTTTCTAATCATCTTTTCCTTTGATAAAATTTATTTAATTTTATTTGATTTGTTTTTTTTATATTATTTATAGTTTTTGTTATTGGGTTTTAGGTTGGTTTAGGTTAGGTTAAGTTAGGTTGGTTAGGTTAGGTTGGGTTGGGTTGGGTTGGTTGGTTGGGTTGGGTTGGTTGGTTGGTTGGGTTGGGTTGGGTTGGGTTGGGTTGGTTAGGTTAGGTTGGTTGGGTTGGGTTGGGGGGTTGGTTGGGTTGGGGTTGGGTTGGGTTTTAGGTTAGGTTGGGGGGTTAGGTTGGGTTGGGTTGGGTTGGGTTAAGGGGGTTGGTTGGGTTGGGTTGGTTGGGTTAAATTGGGTTGGTTGGGTTAGGTTAGGTTAGGTTGGGTTAGGTTGGGTTGGGATTTTGGTTTGTTGGGTTGGGGTTGGTTGGGTTAGTTGGGGGTTAAGTTGGGTTAATTGGGTTTGGGTTAGGTTGGGTTGGGGTTGGGTTAGGTTGGGTTGGTTGGTTGGTTAGGTTGGGGTTGGGTTGGGATTAGGTTGGGTTGGGATTGGGGGTTGATTGGGGTTGGTTAGGTTGGGTTGGTTGGGTTGGGTTGGGGTTAGGTTGGTTGGGTTGGAGGTTGGGTTGAGGTTAGGTTGAGTTTGGGTTGGGGTTGGGTTTAGGTTGGGTTAGGTTGGGTTGGGTTAGGTTTTAGGTTGGGTTGGTTGGTTGTTGGGTTAGGTTGGGTTGGGTTAGGTTGGGGTTGGGTTGGGAAGTTGGGTTGGGTTTGGGTTGGGTTAGTTTGGGTTGGTGGTTGGGTTGGGTTGGGTTAGGTTGATTTGGTTGGGTTGGGTTGGGTTGGGTTAGGTTGGGTTAGGTTGGTTGGGTTTTTTTCGGACTACTCAACTTTAGGTCGGACCTGGTTTTTGATACTCTTTCTTTCATTCTCAGATCATTCCTCTCATGCTTCCATTCTTCATGACTGTTCTTTCACCTATCTATCACAACTTTTCTGGGTGGGATTAGCTATTACTCTATTCTAATCTAAGCCTATCTTTTTGTTTATTATTTTTCAATTTTTAAAACACGGAAATAATTTCTGTACAAACCACATAGACATCTTATTTTAAATTTTGAACTTATCTATCTTTCTACTTTATAAAATTTGCATTCAATTTTTATCTTAGATCTATTACAATTTCTATTCTATCTTATACTACTTGTATACAATTTTCATTTCGGTTTTTATCTTAGATTAAGTATTACATTTTCTTATATCTCTTATACTTCTTTTACATTTTGCATTTATATATTTCTTAAATCTATTATAACAATTTACTTAAATCTACCTTATAATTATTTGTAACAATTTTGATTAATATTTTCTTAAATTATTTTAATAATTTTCCTACTTATCTATATACAATTTCATTTATTTCCTATATCTATCTTATTACTACTATTTATATTTTACAATTCTAATTTTTAGTATCTGTTTTTATATTTTACTTTTTTTACAGTATACAGTATTTTTTTATCGTTAATTAGTGCTCATTTCCTTTCATTCACCAGACCTCCCATAGGGAAGGTCTGCTACCTTCATTGCTGTAGTGAGGCAGGCCAGCTCGTCCTTTCCGACGTATCGGACAATCTTGGCTGAACGCGTTGTGCCCTGTCACACCTTTGAACGGACACAGTTTTGGCACTCGGGTTTATTCGCCTGGGGTCAGGACACTCCGACTTCATGTGAGGACCCCACAGTGGCTGCAAGGTCCGTTGACTCATACAGAACCGCTTACCAGGCGAGCCAGGCAACTGGACTATGGCATTAGTCTTCGGCTCCTGACTCTTTGTAGGTCGATGTGAACCTTCCAGCCATCGTGACCCTCTGCCCATACTGTCGGAGAGCCCGCTGATAACTGGGTGGTATTAGGGTTTCTTGTCTTCTTCCTGTGCCGTGGAACCCTGCTTCCTCCTCGTCGGGGTCGTGAAGACATCCCGATTCTGATTTCTCAGGAGCTTTGACATATCGTCGTCGGTTTCAAAGGCATCCGGAATCGAAGCGGGTCCTATCTTTCACTTCCTCGAATTGAGGTCTGCAGATCTCCCTTCAAGTCTAGACCCTTACTTGCGTTCCTCTTTGGTGCGAAACCCATTATTCCTCTGGTCTTTCCTTCCTCACCCTTTGGACCGTCACCCAGCCCTCTTTGGCGTCGATCGCGTTGCGAATTTTCCCCAATATTTCCTCCTGTCTTTCGGATTTTCGGTGACCACCATTAGGTGCGTGGTGTGCCTGCGTGGCGACTTCTCGCAATGATTGGCCTCACGCGCATAGGTACTGCCTCCTGTATGGTCACCTTGTGCGGAATGATTGTCTCTTTCAGCTCTTCTTAATTGCATTTGATTGTTAGCAACAGCCTGCTTTCTCTTCTATCCTTACCCAGTGGTTTTTTACTGACCGTCGATTCTCAGCAGCTGTGCTGTATGTGGCTCTGCTGATCTGTCTTTCAGCGGTTTTAAAAGCCAGTTCGGACTCCTTCACCGTTGGTAAAGGCGTTCTACAGCTCTACCACGGCGTTTTAATCTCGGTCTTAGTGTTCCGACTAGCGTTAATCTGCGTCTTGGCTCTGCATAGGCAGGCCTCGCCTCCTATCCGGTCACTAAAACGACTACCTTGCGCCTGTTGTCCTGCTTGCTGGCTTCCTGTGCCAGCCTGTGGTGGCATCAGCTCCATCTGGGTATATGCAGCAAGTCAATAAATCTAATTATGGTTATAGGTTTAAGAACTTAGTTGTGACTAAGTGAAACAATGTGGCGAATGTAAAAATTTTGAAAATAAAGTTAAACGGTTTTTAAAAAATTAATTATCTCTAAAACTAATAGTTGCACGGTTTTGAAACTTACAGATATAATAAAGTAGTTATAGGTTAACAATTTCAGATAATAATATTAATAAAAAGCAATAGAATTTTGAATTATAAGATTTTAAAAGCAAAATTTAAATTAACTATAACTTTAGATCAGTATTCTAATATTAAAAATTTTAAATGTGCACAATTTTAATAACTAATAATATAAAAATATAAAATAAAAAATTTACTTAAGACAAAAAGTGAAAAGTTTGAAATTACGTAAAAAACTAATGAATTTTAGTGTTTTTCCTATAACTTCCAATTATTACTTAAAATTCTGAAATTTTATATATTATAGCTAATACTGGTTCTACAATATTCTAATTAAAAACTAGTACTTGTCGCAAAATTACAATTAAAATTATTTTAAGTAAAATTTTGAGTTATGTTTTTCCATAGTCTAAACTCGCTCCCTCGCTTTCAGATCCGAAAAGCTCCGGCTCCACTCCGTTTCTATCCGTAACTGCAATTGAAATTGGCGCTAAGTCTTCCGGTTTGGGGCACGTGCCACTGTTTGCTGTTTTCAGTTTCTCCCCGTTTCTTGGGAAAATTTGAAACTCACAGGCACATGGGGATCAAGGGCTCTCGAATCAAACAAGAAAAGTAAGGGTCGTCACTAAAAGGCCCACCAAAACTGTCTTAAATTAGTTTTCTTACAACTTTTTCTTTTGCTTTTGAAATCTGCTTACAATCGAAAGGCCATCAGCGCGCATCTAACGATATATCACTATGACTTTTCCTTTTTGACCACACGAATTTTTGAACGCGGAGCACTTAAGCGTGGCGTCTTCGACAACGGCGCAGGACTGGTTAGAGGTTGGGTTAGGTTGGGTTAGGTTGGGATTTGGGTTAGGTTAGGTTAGGTTAGGTTGGTTAGAGGGTTAGGTTGGGTTAGGATTTAGGTTAAGGTTGGGTTAGGTTGGGTTAGGTTGGTTGGGTTAGGTTGGGTTGGATTGGGTTGGGTTGGGTTGGGTTGGGTTAGGTTAGGTTAGGTTGGGATTGGTTGTTAGGTTGGTTAGGTTGGGTTAGGTTGGGTTAGGTTAGGTTGGGTTGGTTGGGTTTAGTTGGTTGGGTTGGGTTGGGGTTGGGTTGGTTAGGTTTTAGGTTGGTTGGGTTAGTTTGGAGTTGGAGTTGGGTTGGGTTAGGTTGGGTTAGGTTGGGTTGGGTTGGAGTTCAGAGGTTGGGTTGGTTAGGTTGGGTTGGGTTGGGTTGGGTTGATTGGGTTTAGGTTAGGTTGGGTTGAGGTTGGGTTGGGGTTAGGTTGGGTTGGGTTGGTTTAGGTTGGGATTTGGGTTAGGTTGGGTTGGGTTAGGTTGGGTTAGGTTGGTTGGGTTAGGTTAGGTTGGATTGGGTTGTTAGGTTGGGTTAGGTTGGGTTAGGTTAGGTTGGGTTGGGTTGGGTTGGAGTTGGGTTGGGTTGGTTTAAGGGTTGGGTTGGGTTAGGTTGGGTTGGGGTTGGGTTGGTTGGAGGTTGGGTTAGGTTAGTTGGTTAGGTTGGGGGTTGGGTTGGGTTGGGTTGGGTTAGGTTGGGTTGGTTAGGTTGGGTTGGGTTAGGTTAGGTTGGGTTGGGTTGGGTTAGGTTGGGTTAGGTTGGGTTAGGTTGGGTTGGTTAGGTTGGTTAGGTTGGGTTAGGTTGGTTAGGTTGGGTTGGGTTAGGTTGGGTTGGGTTAGGTTGGGTTAGGTTGGGAGTTAGGATTTAGGTTAGGTTGGGTTAGGTTGGGTTGGGTTAGGTTAGGTTGGGTTGGGTTGGGTTGGGTTAGGTTGGGTTAGGTTGAGGTTGGGAGGTTGGGTTGGGTTGGAGGTTGGGTTGGGTTAGGTTGGGTTAGGTTGGGTGGGTTAGGGGTTAGGTTAGGTTGGGTTAGGTTGGAGTTGGAGGTTGGGATTGGTTGGGATTAGGTTAGTTGGGTTGGGTTAGGTTGGGTTGTTAGGTTGGGTTAGGTTGGGTTGGGTTGGGTTGGGTTAGGTTGGGTTGGGTTGGTTAGGTTAGGTTGGTTGGGTTAGGTTGGGTTAGGTTAGGTTGGTTGGGTTGGGTTAGGTTGGGTTGGGTTGGGTTGGGTTGGGTTGGGTTGGGTTGGGTTAGGTTGGGTTGGGTTGGGTTGGTTGGGTTGGGTTGGGTTGGGTTGGTTGGGTTGGGTTAGGTTGGTTGGTTAGGTTAGGTTGGGTTAGGTTGGGTTGGAGGTTGGGTTAGGTTGGTTGGGTTGGGTTAGGTTGGGGGTTAGGTTGGGTTGGGTTGGAGGTTGGGTTAGGTTGGTTGGGGTTGGTTGGTTGATTGGGTTGGTTGGGTTGGGTTGGGTTAGGTTGGGTTGGGTTAGGTTGGGTTAGGTTGGTTGGA
>JAGSMT010000971.1:0-26517 GCA_029286875.1 Lamproptera curius | reverse complement strand
GAAATGGTAAAGTTACGGCTGACCGGAAATTTTCGCCTGCCTTTCGACATTCGATGTCTGATAAGAGGCAAAAACGCTGCGCAACGAGCGTACGATAGATATCGGTCCGAAACAAACCGCGCATTATTTAGGTATTTACAAATTCAGGTTAGAGACCGCATAAAGACTCACCGCGAAACTTCGTGGCAAAACCTAACGGAAGAATTAGAGCCATCGCATGTTGCCTACTGGAAATTGGCCTGAAACCTAAAGTTAGGTTCACGCAATTCAATTGCACCGTTATCCCATCCTAACGGTGGCTAATAAGCCTTCGATGATTTTGAAAAAGCCGAATGCTTAGCGGACACACGCGTACACACCGACACGTTTCATCTCGCGGAGGTGGACCGTGAAATCAGCCTTAGGGCAGTCTTACCACCAAAGGGCTAACGCTTAAAACTAGTGACCCCGGAGGAAGTCATAGATATTATTAAGGGTCTTAAACCCCGATCGGCACCTGGCCCAGACCGTATTAGTAATAAGGCATTAAACTTTTACCGGCCCCGATTATTTGCCTACTAGCGAGCATTTTCAATGTATTTCTGGCAACCTGTTCCTTCCCTGACGAATGGAAGGAGGCCATTGTTACCGGCATTCCAAAGCTGCGTAAGCCCCCAAATAAACCGACGAGTTATCGTCCAATCAGTCTCCTTAACTGCATGGGGTAATTGTATGAACGCATAATCTTGTCAAGGTTAAAGGATTACGTTTTCTCCAATGGCCTCCTACCGGACGAACAATTCGGGTTCCGACCAGGTTTATCGCCTCACAGAATACATTTTGACGGGCCTAAACAAAACAAAGAAAACAAAGTCAGGCCTTAGATCCCATTACACGGGGACTGTTCTATTCGATGTCGCAAAGGCATTCGATAAAGTCTGGCACAACGGCTTACTCTACAAGTTGTACTCTTTCAATGTGCCTGCCAGGCTTGCGCACATCATACAAGCCTACCTTTCGAATCGCTCTCTTCGATATCGAGTAGAAGGCACCCTCTCAACCAGACGCTCCCTGCTAGCGTGCGTGCCACAAGGCTCCGTTCTTTCTCCTCTGTTATTCACGGTATACACTAGCGATATTCCCAAAATCTCTAATGTTAACCTTGCGCTTTTCGCAGACGACACCACCCTCTATTACACCTCTTCCTCACCATCCCTTATCACCAGTAAACTCCAATGAGCAATTAATAGCCTAGGCAATTGGTTTCGCAAATGAAGGATTGATGTGAATCCCGAAAAAAGTGTAGCAATATTCGGTACTTTAATCGGTCTTTTGTCAGAGCTGACCTCACTCGTCCTACAACACTTGATTGAACCTCTACGGCAAACTGATCCCCTGGGAGAAGAAAGCCAAATATTTAGGTGTTACTTTCGACAGTAACATGAGTTTCAAAAGCCACGTCAAAGAGGTTAGAAGAAATACCGCTTATGTTTCGCATCGTCTCTTCTATCTTACCAACACAAATAGCAAGATGCCTCTTAATCACATACTTTTATTATATAAAGCTTGCATACGGCCGATAATGACATATGCTTGCCAATCTTTTGCCCATATATCCTCCCACTACTTAAATCAACTACAAGTGGTGCAAAATAAATTCTTACGACGTGCCACTGGAGCAGAGTCTTATCAAAGAAATATCGACTTGCACAGCGACTGCAAGATGCCAACGTTACGCGCTCATTTTAAAAACATTATTAAAAATTTCTATGAAATAATAGAAACGCAAAATAACCCTCTGATGGTAAGCACTGCAAATTATCACGCAGACCCAGAAGTCTCTTGTAGGAAACGTCGTCCCCGTAATACACTCTTAGATCCAGATGAAGAAGGGGGCTTAGGAATTCTGGACCCTTCAAGAGTCCCGCCACAAGATACTACACACACAAGTAGGATAACACACACACACTTTTAGGTCTACCTCGCTCAAGAGCACGGCGAGACCAACACACCGCGTACACGAGATACACCGCGTTCCAGGGCGGTTCTCATCGCCCCAGCAATCGTATACCGAACGTCGATGATCCTTATGCGTATATTTTTTTTTTAGTTAGTTTTTTTTTTTTTCGGCGGTAGGTGTAAAAAAGTTTAGACGTATTTTGAAAGAGCTCTGTATTTTAAAATTAAAATTCTTATAATTATAACATTACAGATTTATTAAATTCAATGCAAAGTAACTCCACAAGTGTAAAGTGTATGCTACTTACATTAATAGTGAAATTTATGTAGTTTACATTATTTAATTAACACCACCTGCCAGCACATTGTTTGATTTACTTCACTGCATTTAAACACTGATAACTTGCCAAAAATGTCCAATATCGATCAAATTATGACAACTCAGCACAGGCTTGAGGAGAATATCTCGAAAAGGCTGGATAATCTTCAGGCACAAATTACGAATGCTGGTTCCTCCAAGCATACTGTGGCAAAAGTTGCTGAGGAGTTGCGGAACTTTAGAGAGCTGATCTTCGGAATATTGAGCCTTCTGCGGCAGCAAATTCATGATTGATGCTAAACAGGTTGATGAAGCTTGATATGCGGAACAGAAAGAAAGCACTCATTGTCTCTGGCATAGCCCGAACAGGATAAGGAGGATCCCACGAAATTGGTGCTTGATGTTCTCAACAAGATTGGGCCTGACTGAGGTATCCACGTCCTCTATTAAGGTGTGCCATCGTCTTGGAGTAGTTAATAAGAACGCCAACGGCTATCTTGGTTAGATTTACAGGCATTGATATTAAATTCAATGTCTGAAACTGAAATCCAAGCTGAGGGGTTCAGGTATATCACTCAAAAGTTTTGACTAAGCCAAGGCAGATGGTTTTCTCAAAGCTCGTCTCCACTTCGGGATGCGGTGTGTGTGGAGGCAGAACGAGCGTAGTTCACATTAAAACTCCGTGCGTAACAGCCATAAACTGACGACGAATGAAGAGCTAACATCTCTCACAGCCCGATTTCCGAAGACACCAGAGAAGGCTTCAGCTTTAAAGTAAACCATAATTTTAAGTTAGTTTCAATGTTTTTTTTTTTTTTTTAATTACTTTAATATTATGTTAACAGTCTTATATTATGTTATACAATATTACGGATAAAAAGATGTTATAATAGTAATTATTGTTATATAATATTCATAACTACAACGTACCTGGAGTTATCATGTAAGTCCCATACAAATGATATTTTTTTTCTCTTTTTGGAATTTCTTAGAAATGTTTAGCTTTATTATATAGTTTATTCTGAAACTAACTTTATACAAAATACTTATTTTATTGATAAACTGTTTATTTATAATTTTTTTCCAAGAATATTTAACAACTTAAGACTGTGCATCTTGTTTTTGTATTTCTTTGACATATGTTGTTGTTCGACGCTTAGTTGACGTAAAGCATAGATTGTTAGACTGTCATTACGTTCCGTTTCACTATACATTAATTTTTAAGTTTTGATTTTTAAATTATTTTCTACTTTTAATTTTTTTTTTTTCTCATGTTGTTGGTATTGGAAAATTTATCTTATTTTAGCATGTTTTTTATTGTTTAAATTTTTTTTTTACTTTATGCTTGTTACAATGTCTGCTGGCGGTGGTACAGAGATATTTTGAAACCAAAGTTTTAAATCATATTTTATTTATCTTATTTTTATATATTTATCTATATATATATATATATATTTATATATCATATGTCAAACTCATCTGATGACGACTTGTACTATTCTGCCTTTGAATCTTCAAGCTCTAGCGACGACGACAGTTTTACTTCATTAGAGGGCTCTTAAAAGTATTTTTAAGTGAAACTTTCTCTGAAAATGTTACCAATAATCTCCAACATTTGTCACTTAAAATGCAAAGTGTACCCAGCCATTTTAGCGATCTCCTTGAAGCTTTCTCTAGCTGCAATGTCCATGCCATTCTGATATCTGAGAGTTGGCTCAAACCTCATCTTCCTTCTACTATGTACTCTATTTCTGGTTTTGTTCTTGTTCGAAACGACCGCATTGGAAAAGGGAGGAGGCGTCGCTATATATCTTAGACACGACCTTCACGTTTAAAGTCATAGCTTCCTCCCAAAATATTCAGCTTCTGCCGAATTTCTTTTTATTGAAATAACTGTTAAAAGTGTAAAAATGGTCTTAGGTGTTATATATTGTCCCCCAAATACTGACTATTTCACCGATTTAGAATTGGTTCTTGAATCTATAGGTTCGGAGTATGCTCACCAAGTCATCATGGGCGATTTTAATACCAACTATACTACCTCACTCTATTCGCGCCTTAAACTCCTTAATATAGTTAAAGTCAAGCTGTTTTCAATTCTGCCACTCCATCCTACCCACCACACACCCTCAGTGAAGACACTTGGCTGATTTGATCCTTACATCTAATCCGCTTTGGTTTCCTCCATGGACAACATCCCGCTCCGGGGTTTTCTCCACGATCTTCTATTCCTATCTACGCCTAAACTCTCCACAACCCAAATTCATGTACATGCGTTCCTTTGGGAGAATCGACTGGCAACGACTTTGTGAGGATGCGGAAAGATAGATTGGGAACCATTGTAATGCTGAGTCTATTGATGGCAAGGTAAGTGTCTTTACGACTTAGTTACTAAGCTTTACGATGATCACGCGCCCATGAAAAAGTTAAGCTCAAGCGTTTACCGGCTCCATGGATTACTGAGGACATTAGATTAATGATGAGACGAAGGGACCGTGCTTTCAAAAGTAAAAAGCAACGCTCTGAAGCTAACTGGTCTGTATACAAACATGCGAGAAATCGGTGTAATCAGGTGATACGCAACGCTAAACGCCGACACATTCTTAATAGTATTTCTTCTTCTTCTCCTACCAATATCTGGAAGTTTCTAGGAACTCTTGGTATGTAAATTGCCTCTACAACCCATCCTCTAGTTCAATTCACTTACATGACCTGAATTGCCATTTCAAACATTCCTTCAAGAATAATTATGTGCAGTCAAGAGAAACAATTTCGTTTTTAAATGGTTTGGCGCGTCCTCATATAAATTCTTTTATTTTTCTCCAGTCACTACTGATGAAATCAACAAGCAATCATAACCATAAAATCCAATGCTGTTGGCGTTGATAAAATCAGCCGGCGCATGGTAATTCCTATCCTAACCCACATCCTTCCTGCTATACATCACATAATAAACTTTTCCTAGAAAATGCTAAGTTCCTTCCTTATGGCGCAAAGCCTTGGTCCGACCTATCCCAAAGTGTTCCAATCCTTCCTTCCAGCACACTACCGACCTATCTCTATTCTGCCTTTTTGTCAAAGGTTATTGGTCCTGCGTGCTAAACAATTATCTCAATTTGTTCACAGTACAATTTAATAAATCCGTTACAATCTGGATTTAGACCAGGTCACAGTACCACTACCGCCCTCCTGAAAGTGACTGCGACATTAGAGGCAGGTATAGAGACAATATAGGTATCAGTAATAGTCTTAATTGATTTCTCAAACGCGTTTAATGCCGTCAGTCACGACATCCTCTTGGCTATCCTCTCACATATGATGATTTCAGACAGTGCATTGGAATGGTTTCTCTTATCTTCGTGGACGCAAGCAGGCAGTTTATTCTGATGATTCATCATCTGAATGGCTTCATGTCACTGCTGGCGTTCCACAGCATGGCATCATCTCTCCATTGTTCATTTTCGTTTTTATCGACTTTATCACTCAAGAGCTTCGGTGTGCGTATCATCTCTACGCTGATGACCTTCAGCTTACAGCCAGTCTACCATCGAAAAGCTTCCTGAAGCATTAAACCGGATAAACCAGGACCTTGACAAAATAAAAAGTGGTCTAATGATTTTGAATACCCGTAAATCCATCAAAATGTCAAGCTCTATTAGTTGGCAGTCGTAGGAACGTCAGTATAGTGGATTTTAATTCTCTCCCACCAATTTTATATAATAACTCCACTATACCTCTAAGTAAAACTGTCACAAATTTGGGCTTGGTAATTGATGAAAACCTAAGTTGGAATGGTCAAATGTCACAAGTAAGTCAAAAAGTAACGAGTGCCTTGCGACTTTTGTACAGGCTTAAAAACCTTTGCCAATCAAGACCAGAGTATGCTTGTACAATCCCTAATTTTCCTATAATCGACTATAGGTGACGTTTGCTATTTCGACCTGAATGCAGATAAGTTCAATAAATTAGACCGACTTCTCAATAATTGCATTCGATTCATTTTTAATCTACGTAAATATGACACGTTTCGCCATATCGTTCCAAACTGTCAGTGATTACCTATACGCCAGAGGCGGTCATTGAAGCGTTGACGACGCTGTTTTCTTTCCTTAGTTCTGCTACCACTCCTTCTTATTTAACTTCCCATTTTCAATATCTTTGCTCGCTTAACGACAAAAAATCTTCGCTCTACAATAACCGTCTACTTTCTTGTCCTTCACATCGCTCGGATGTCTGCACTCCTCTTTCTTTGTTCAATCTGTTCTTCTGTGGAATGCGTTACCTCTCGAGATCAGGATGGCAGAGAGTCGCCTCATTTTAAAAATAAAGTTCGGAACACTTGCTCAAAAAACTGTGACCTGAGTATAAGGTCTGCTTTATTATTTTCTGCGGACAAAGTTCAAAGGCATAGTATGAACGAATGTATTTTTCTTAAACTTTATAACATATGTATATATTTATATTTACAATATGTATGTATATATTTATATATGTATATTTATTTATGTTTATGTATTTGTATTAACTTAAGTAAGTTAACGTATAGAATATGTATTAATATTCCTATCGTAATTTTATTAATGATATATAGTTATTTGGTTTTAATGTATACACAATAAACTTTAAGCTTATTAAAATTTTTCCTTTGTTTTGTTAAATATCTGCACCTTCCGAATTTTCTCTGTACCACCCAAAGGTTGACTGGTAGATAATGCCTTTTGGCATTAAGTTCGCCTTTGTACTTATTTGTGCAAAAAGTTTTAATAAATAAAATAAAAATAAATTACTTCTTCACTATTAGCCCACGCATCCAAAATGCGTGTGGCCAAGTTCGAGGATCTCGCAGTCCTCCGAACTCAGTAATAGATGAAGCTTCACACAGACACAGGTCTAGAAGCATAACTTCGAATACATAAGACATAATACATAAGATGACCCTAAGTTTAATTAAGCTTTAAAATATTTTTTTTAATGTGTACATTTTAAACTCCAATAATTTCACACAATCGGTGAAGATTATAATATAAAAAATATATACAAATTCCTCAGCTAGAAAAGGTTTCATTACCGCGTTGTTAAATTTTAAATGAAAATTAATTTTGAGTAAAATGTTTAATCCGATTCAGGGATACAAACGAAGCTAAAAATAATTACTAATTCAAGTATTATCCCATTCGTAAGTCACCTTAAGCCGATGGGATTCAGAGCCTCTTCTACTTATTTCCGTTCGACGAAACATTACTCATCATGTGTGTTACTTAAGCTTTTACAATCCACTTTCTTGTTCATTTAGTAGTTCATAGCACATTGAGATAATCATTTATTTTTATACCATGAAAAAATATTTAACACTGAAGACATATAATCATATATTTACTAAAGATGTTAAATACATTTCAGAATTCATATATGAGTCTATGAAATTTTAGGAACATTTAATCTTAAATTTTCTATAAGTACATATGTAAAATTTATTCGATAGACTCCATCTCAATTATTTTGACAATCTTTTGCAAGTCAAATACTTTAGAGGTTAATTCATTGCAAGATTTTTACAAAACATGTGTAAGCTTACTTTTTATAGAATCTAGCGCAAAAAACATTTGAATGAATTTATTAAAGTGTTACATATATTGCTAATAAAACAACATTGAATGTTAATATATTTATGTAATATAAATTTAACTTCTTGCAATTTTACTTCAACAGTAAATAGTATTGCTTTTTTGGTTTTGTAAAGCTTATATCGAACTGCATTTTGAATAAGATATTCTGTTGATCGACGAGCCGTCGAAACAAAAATAACTGAGATTTTTTGACCATTGCTGCATGCACTTTAGATCAATACATTTTGTTAACGTCTAAGAGATGTCATGAAGATTAAACCTTCAAAAATTAAAACAAAAATTATAATCACATATTAAGTAGAGAATAATACTGTATTTTCTTAACGATGAATAATTAAATTGTGAAAACTTAGTTGTCATTGTGAAGTACAAACTGTACTTCACAATCCCATTTTTGTGGATTCAAAAAGCTTACTTCGAATTCAATTAAGACGATAGGGAGGACGGAGGAGAAAATTTTATTTTCTAGAACTAAATATTTTATTTAAGTTTAATAAGGTTATTAAGTAATTCTTTCTGTCAGAAGGTAATCAGGTAACATATAGAAAAAAGTAATTATTCTGTTCGACAAAAAATATTACCTATGTAAATTTTACGTCAAACCCATGTCGAGCTCTCACGGAATGCTTGATTTTTGTAGAAAAATATGTTTAAAATGTGTCGATTTAGTATTAAAGTAAAAACGATCACAACATTAAAGTAAAGAAGTTTAAATCAAACTTGGAGCAAGTTTAGCTGAAATGTATATAAAGTTCTTTTATTAAAGCTCTAATTACTTTAAACTACAAGAAAACTATGAAATAAAAGACTATCATTGTGATAAATGTACGTTGCTACTTCGTTACAAAAGGTTACTTTGTGTAATATTTATTAAGGTTTTCTCCTCCATAATACAATATTTCCCGACAATTCAAAAAATACACCCGTATCTATTGAAGTTTTTAGTAGGTACTGCTAAACTGACTTAGTCTTACTAATAAAAAGTTATACAACCCTGTTTAACGGGTGTATAACTATACATTGCATAGCGAGTTTTGACGGATAAACATTGTATAGCGAGTGCGTAACTATTCATTGCTTATACACTTTTCTTTTTATTAATCGGCAACACCATCGCAAGAACGTTCTGAAACTACGATACTTGCATTTGGCTTTCCCAAGACGACAAAAATATTGTTTTAATAACTTGCTAGGTAATAGTTTTAAATTTTAAAACACAGCAAAATATTTAAAAGTAATTTTACATCAGTTTTAATTATTTCTCATGACAAATAATATTACATTTATTCGAAAAAATATAAGGGACACTATCATGGATTTGTTATCATTATTTTGAACGAACTTCCGTCAAATGCAAACGTTGTTTATTGAGTTTAATGTAATTTCTTCAATTTTGTCCGATTATACTCTAGGTTAAACAATATAGTTATTTTAAATGAACACAGTGCAAAACGGTTCTGCCTTGGAGTGTATCAGATAAATAATGAAGAATTCACGTTCTACTTGGTTCATACAGAAAATGTATACACTCATGTGTATGTTACCAAAAGATCGTATTCGTATTTGCATGGTGAACAAAACGTTAATATTTTTGTTGTTTTAAGGTGAAAAGACAAGAGAAATGTCTTCGATTGACTACTTGATAATAGAAAAGAAATTAAAAGCCAAGCAAATGGCAAACGCTGATGCATGTGCTCAAGATGAACATAGGTAAATACAGCTGTTCAAATTAAATGACAAAGAAGGGGTCAAATTTACTTGCTTATTTTTTATATTATTTAGAGACAACGATTAAACACGCCTAGACTGTTTATTCTTGTCAGATTTGTGCATTCATAATAAAACGCTACGTTTCTATTGAACTAACTTTTTCTGTTTCATTTATGTCTAGTAATCATCTTCCATAAATATGACATTATTAAATTATTTCTGATGAAATTATACATAGTTTCAAGTTCTATAATTCATCGAATGAAGTAGTGTACACAAAAAGTTATATATAGATCCCAATGTCCAATGGCGCCTACAACAGAATGGGCACACAAACCGGCGGTAGGTTCACTTTATACATGGGACCGTGTGGGTGGGTACCACTACGGTGCCTTTTTCTACCACAAAGCAGTAGTGTGAAAACACTACTGTGTTCCGGTTTGAAGGGCACCGTAGCCAGCGTATTCACTGGCTAAACGAAACTTAACATCCTATGTCTCACGGTAGGCAGCGCGTTAGTGATACCAATATCGCCAATATCTATGGGCGTCGGTGACCACTTTCCATCAGGTGGGCCGACTGCTAGTCTGCCTGCGTAGGCAATAAAAAAAAAGAATTTATTTGCCTCTAACATTTCTCGAATAGCCGATTCTTTGAAAATATTTGTGATAAACGTTCTGACCCTAAATCTAACAAGGTTGTGTTTTTTAAGAATCACATAGTATTTGTGAATTCCTGGATTAAGTTAATACAGTTTACGTAATATTGGGCACAATCCCATTTTGTAAAAACAAACTCGGCACTGTAGGCAAAAATTCATCTACGCGATCTTTTTATAATATTATTTTTGTAGCGCCTCATTATTCTCGATATTTAGTTGGCCTATAAAATAAAAGTTATTTTATTATTCTACCTTTTAGGATTAGACATATAATAGTGTAGCAAAACTAAATAGGCATAGGATCACTGACATATATTAAACGTATGTTCATTGGGTGTATAGTTACACATTCTATAAGGACTGCATAAGACTTTCGCAGCGTTTGATTAATAAAAATTGTTTAACGCTTGTATAACTATGCTTCGCTTATACAGGGTTATATTTTTTTAATGGGCAACCCCGTCAAGACAACGTTGTGAAAGTTCATTTTACGCATCCGACTTTTGAATTACGATTAAAATATTGACACAAAGGCAGGGTTCTTTTTGTAATGTTAAGTATATTCTAATAATAATTACCCATTTATAACTACATAAATATTCAAGCAGACTGTGAATTTTTAAAAATTTAAGGACTTTTTGGTTCCATATATGATGAACAAAAAGGGAACGCAATTGCGCCAAACTCAAATGCCAATGACTTAAATTGAATAATTTTGGTATTTTTTATTCTTGTTTTATATTTGAGTTAATATAGGTGTAATGAAAAATTATGCTGTTACTATTTTGCTTGAAGAGTAGTGCAAGTATGAAATAATGTTCTATTAATCATTATTAAAAGGGTAAAAAAGGAGAAAGAAGCGAAAATATTGTTGTTTAAAAATAATGACAAAAAATCCACACGGAAATCAATTGTTTTATTAAAATTTCTATGATTTAGAAATAACTATCAACTCATGATAACTTGTTTTCTGGCTACTTGATCCAAATGCTTTTCATGCGTATATCAGAACCAAATTGTTCTTTGACGAACTTTCACTGTTTACATTAAATCTGGTACTATCCTTTCTCATATATAAATCGCATTGTCGTTATAGTTAGGACATTTTTGCAATGAATTTATTAAACCCACTAAAAAAAATACTAGAACCGCTGGTTTATACACTAAAACACAGTTCTGAGGTCTTTCGAGTAAATGTATGAGCTTTTTATGTTTCTTCACTTTGTAATAGGATTACACACAGGTTCGTCAGTAGATTATTATCTTGTCATGCGTTTAATTTTAAAACCACATATTTGTCGAAACCAGATATAACTTTCTCCGGTTCATAATTAGTAATACGCGCGTATATAAAAATTTTTGCTCTTAGAGCTAAAAGCTTATGCTACTCAGCGATAATTATTGATTTTATACATGTAGATCTGCTGCGTTGTTCTAGACTGCTGATAGAGCCCATTTCCATAGTTAGGACCTGAAGCTCAAGTAAACGACACGTTCTGTTATATCCTAATGATACGAATGGTTTATCAAACACACGCCCTTTCATAATCAGCCCCTATCAGTCCACTGCTGGAGATAGGCCTTTTTCAATGAACGCTAAGACGGCCGCTCCCCTGCTTTTTACTACTTGAACGCTGGTTCAAGAAGCCAGAAGCAGGGGATCTGCACGAAGATCGCCATTCCACCTGGTCGGGGTCGACTAACACTCCGTTTTCCTAAACGTGGCGTCCACTCTAGAACCTTATTAGTCCATTGGCCATCCGTTTTTCGGACCACGTGACCGGCCCACTGCCACTTAACCGAGTTAATACTTTGCACTATGTCGGTATCTTTCGTTCTTTGACGGATGAATTCATTACCAATTTTATCGGACAAAGAGACTCCGAGCATAGCGCATTCTATAGCACGTTGGGCTACGACAAAGTTGTGGACCAGTTCGATAATCTGAGGCCACGTTTCTGCCCCGTAGGTCATCACGGGAATACGCATTTGTTAAAGACTTTCGTCTTTAAACTCTGCGGTATCGACGATGTGCAAATATGATTTGGGTCCCTTAAAGCTGCTCAGCCCAACTGAATCATCCTATCGGTTTCTCTCTCGAAGCTATGTTGTCTCAACTGTAATACGTGCCCAATACGCCCTTGTGAATCCTCATTTACTTTTGAATTTTTGTAATTAAAAAATAGAACCCCATTATCTAAAGAATATTTTTTTTGGGCGATATTTTCTTCGCCTAAACGAAAATTCAAATGATATAAGCATTTCATCTATACAAAGTTCAGAAAATTCGTTCACTATCCAAAGATATAGTGAAAATCCGATTATGTTCTTATACAACGGTCAAACAAGGGTCTTAGCTTTTATAAGCTCTGTATAAATTTCTAAAGTAATACAACGCTTATACAGGCCTTATGTAAAAGAATGTTTTATTAGTAACAAATTCGTTAAACGGGTGTTGAACGACTGTGTAACTTTTTATTAGTAAGACCGTTAGTTTATAATTATTTCTTTGTTAACCGAATACTATACATTATTAAATAAAATGACTTTTTACAGATTTTATCGCGTTTATTTTACATATTTAAATTCCCGACGTTTCGAACACTTTCCAGCGGCCGTGGTCTAGGGGTAGAGTTTATATTAGTTTTAAGCCCAAATGAAAGTTTTTAACTCAAACACTTAGTTCAAAGATTCATAATGTGGTTGCACTAGTCGCTCGTTTGAGAAGTGAAAATGAAAAGACTTTGCCTTTCCTAACAAATCTTTGAAGTCGAATTATCCGCCCTTTTGCAAAGTTTTATAATTAAAGCGAAAACGGAATCCCCAGTGCTACAGAGTATTGCTCGCGGAAACGTAATTTGTTTTCCTATCCAAATGCGTGCCCGTGTTATTTAATTACTCAAATTTATAATTAAATCACGTGTTTGTTAATTTTTATCTAGTTGCCGAAAGGGTTTTTAGCAACAAAATAATTTTCTACAGTTATAAAATATAATTTTAGTGAATGTATTAATTGATATTTTATTCTTTTCCTTTATAAAATAAGCATAGAATAATTGCAGAAACTTACTGATTATTAGGAACGTGTGTAATAGTAAATCATGTGTGAGCCCAGCCTATTTCAATTGTAATGCACGCACGATACTAATTATTTTACACTAACAGCTCGCCACGGATCTGCCCGGAATTTTAAGACCTATGGATTAGATTTTCCTGGCGGAAAATTTAGTTGATGTTATTCAAGAATATTATAAACCAGTTTAGTAGTTTTTTAGTTAATTTATTACAAACATATACACAAAAATATAAATGTTTCCTCTTTTCTCGGGCGTATTTTTAATTTTCCTTGGCTTTTAATTTGAATTTTTATACAAACTTTTTAGTTAAACTCCTCCCAGCCTGGAACCCAATATTGAGTTTATGACTTAATGTTCAAACATCTCTTTATTTACGTTCATTAAATATTATTTAAGGAAAAGTTAGCCCAATAAAAAAATATTTACCATATTTGACACAAAACTATTTGATTATTAAAGAATTATTTCTTATATTATATTTTTGTTCAGTCCTTTCATAAGGTGTAGTTTGTTTGACGTTTTAAAAATTATATTATGCTAATTTGTAAGTTAATATTATTTCTAATCCTTCAGGAGTAATATTTCGTATAGCTAATGTTAGCGGAGACATAATTAAAGATAATATATTTTAGCCGTCCATGTCGACCATGTGTCGGTTATAATTTGATATTGCATCTTCAAGTCATTAAAAAATACTTTAGCTTTAGAAATCTAAAAAGTAAGAGAATTCCAAAAAGTAAAAGTAATGACAACAACTGAACACCTCTTTTCGTTAAAAAAAATTAAAAGTGGCTCACCTGACCCCGACAACAGCCACCCGATTAAACCACTGAACACAGTAACACTCACACAGATGCACAACACTAATTACACACGAGGAGAGTTCCGTTCCGTAGCGGCTTACAGAGAAATGCCTTCGCTGCATTTCAGACTCGTCTTTTATACACGATCACAGAGAGACAAAACGTCAATATCGAGACCTTTTTCTCTAATTACCCGCAATAGAAATACTATTTTGACTGTTGTTTTATCGATTTACTGCATTTAATTACATTAAAATTTTCTAAGACATTAAACACGATTTAATTCGTGAGACTGCGTCACTTGTACGTACTAAAGTAAACAACAGAAAGTAATAATCCTTTTTTTTATAAATAGCATAGTTTAATCTTATGCGATAGTTTAATATTAACGAAAGGATATATATAAATGTATATCACACTTACTTAATTAAATTATAGTTAACCCCAGCCATGTAATTATTAAATTAAATGGGTCTGTTGTCCGTTAGCAGTTTGTTCATTAATTAAGTCTCCGAACTGTTGTTCGCCAACGACAGTGACAATGAACAAACATTTAATAGAACAAATAAATTGATTGTAAATTGTACACGCAATTATAAACTATAATTGTTATTTACGTATAATTACATATTAATACGGAAGAAAGTTTAAACGTTTTTACATTTTAGTGACATAGATTTTAAGAATATATTTATAAGTATTATAATTTATAAGTATTCGTGAAAACAAATCCATTAAATGTCCTAGAAATGATAAGAATCAATTTTTTTTAATTAGGGGGAGAAAAATAATAAAATGATATTTTAAACGAATTAAGCCACGCGCAACATTTTTTCAACGGACGATAGTGCATTGCTAATTTTGTAGCAAAAGGATGAAATATTCATGAATTCAGACCACTAATTGATATTGTAGCCCGAAATAAACAAAGCTTTAATTGTTTACGAAATTGATTGAAACAAAATTACGTCAAACTACTGTCACATAAATTCTCTTTTTGAATGACATTTTTGCTTTAAAATTAATTTTTGTTTTCAGCCCGAACAAGTTGAATTGAAGAACAATAATGACAGCAAAATTTATAACGTCTTAATATATAAAACAAAGACGGGTTTGTTACATTATTTATAACTCGTGATCTGAACCAATATTCATCAATATCCTATAAATTGAATCGTTGGATTTGTCTCCGCCCCGAGTAGCATAACAAATCTTAAAAACAATGAAAATTCGATAGGTGTAATGAATACTTCATCATTTCAATAAATGCTGATTCATTTATTTCATGTCAAACATTTGTTGTCCAATCTGGCAAAAACTGTAACAACTATTCATGTGTGCGTTCCGAAATTTAATTTTTGTAAAATATCTTGTAAGTTAGGTTCTGTTATATTTGTTTGTTTTAGACATTAATTTGTGTAAATTATTTATTAATTTCAGAAAATAATATCTCAGATTTATGTTCGTCTGCGTATGCCATAAAAAAAGGTTTTGTTAAAAAATATTGGTTTGACAAAAGTACTTATGTTGTCCTTCGGTTTTGTAGTTTTTATACTCTGCGTTTAATATCTTGTGTCACCTCGGTTGCCCTCGTAGTTGTGATATATACAGAACTTGACAAGATATTGTTCCAGTTTGTATGTTGGTGAATCTATCTGGCTAACAATTGGGCGTAATGGAGCATTAGGTTTATGAATCTTAGGTAATGATAAAGCTTTGGAGGTGTAGGCACATAGAGGTATCATTAGCTTTACGTCTAGATTCAAATTGTCCGATAGTTCTTTACAAGATCGCTTTTCTTTAAGCGTTTTCTGTGTGGGGTCTGTTTTGACTTTTTCATAAGTCATTTCATCTGATAACAAATTTTGAATTTTGAATTGTAATCTGACGTGTCCATTTTAACCGTAGCATTTCCTTTATCTGCACGGAGAAGCGTCAAGTCTGTGTTAGAGCGTGATGGTATTTAACGCTTTTGCTCATCTTTAGAAAGATATGGTTTTAGCACAGTACTCCGACGTAGCATCGACGATACATCTTGACGTATGACCTCGGTATCATCCTTTTGAATGTTATTTCTGAAAAACAAGACTCAACGTTACAAATAATTTCCTCATGCAGGATTTCTTGCGTGTATTGCAGAAATTTCACTTGTAGAAGTTCTTTCACCACTACGAGGAACACCAGAGGCGTACACAAGAGATTCTTACCATTTTGTTAATGAGATCAAACATCTACATCTCACGAACAATGAAACTATGGTCAGTTTTGATGTTCAGTCTTTATTTACATGCTTACCTATTGAAGACTGCATCTCAATTGTAACTAAGAAGCTTGAGGACAATAAAATACCGAATGAATATGCATCTCTGCTTAAACATTGTCTTACATCTGGCTACTTGTTGTGGAATGATCAATTCTACATGCAGATAGATGGCGTAGCGATGGGCTGCCCAGTGTCTCCTATATCTTCATGAAGAACTTTGAAGAGACAGCCCTCAATACAGCTCCCATCCGACTAAGATTCTATAAGCGGTACGTAGATGACACATTCACCATTTTACCAACAAACCAAATCAATGCATTTCTGGATCATCTTAATTCTTTGCATCCCAAAATAAAGTTCACAATGGAAATAGAGGCAAATAACTTCTTAGCCTTCTTAGACATTTTAAGCATTAGAAACTCTAACAGTAGCTTGAGCCATACAGTTTTAGAAAAGCAAACCGTCACGAATAAACATTTAAATGGTGATTCTCACCACCATCCCTCGCAGTTAGCTACTGTCGGTAAATGTTTGCTTCAGAGAGCACAGCGGATCTGCGACAAGGAGCATTTGACGGCTGAACTGGAGAATGTCAAGCAGGTGCTGCGTAACAACAAACTCCAAATTCCACGTCTAGGTCGCAGTCACCGTGTGAAGCCAGCCACAGTCGAAAGAGTGCCTGCCGTCTTATCTTACATCAGAGGAGTCACCGACAAAATCGGTTATATTTTAAAGCGAGCTTCTATTAAAACATATTAATAGTCGCTGAAGAAGATTGGCCAATTATTACCATCCGTCAAATGTAAAATTCCTCTACAGGTACCGGGTGTGTACAAACTAAACTGTGATTGTGGTTTTTCTTACATTGGACAAACAAAAGACCAGTAAGAACCAGAGTAAAAGAACATATAGCTGATGTTGAGCACCGTCGCTATAAGAAATCTGCAACTTGCGACCATGTTCTAGACAAGCCCAATCATTATATTAGATTTGATGAACCAAAAATACTGGCTAATGAACGTCGATTTATACCAAGGATGATTTGGGAAGCAATAGAAATTAAAAAATATCCAAATTTTAATAGAGAGGATTGAGGAAGGAAGGAGAGGGTTGGTCTTGCCACCTTCCTGGGATCCAGTAATTTCAAAAATTAAACGAGGTATAAGAACTACAAAACCGAAGGACAACATAAGTACTTTTGTCAAACCAATATTCAAAATTAAGAAAACGAAAGATATGTCAATTTTTTAATAAAAACTCTGACGGTTATTTCAAAACATTGAGATACTGATATATACCAGCTTAGTCTGCCCGTGATTATGGATGCTGGAGAGAACCCGGAACGTCGGAATAAATATAAATATATTTAAGTAGCGCGAAAATCCGTAAAATAGTGGATTTGATATGTATAATAATCCGTAAATAAAAGAAAGAAAAAAAGTGTTTGTAAATCTAACTATTAATATGGCTTTGTAAAGTCAACCGGTGGTAGGTCCTCTGTTTACAGGAGGCCGTCTGGTGGAATACCACCGCGGTGCCTATTTCTGTCGCGAAGCAGTGGTGAAAACACTGCTGTGTTCCGGTTTGAAGGGCACCGTAGCCAGCGTATTACTGGGTAAACGAGACTTAACACCCTATGTCTCACGGTAGGCAGCGCGTTGGCGATACCACTGGTATTGCCAATGTCTATGGGTGTCGTGACCACTTTCCATCAGGTGGCCCGACTGCTCGTCTGCCTGCGTAAGCTATAAAAAAAAAAAAAGTCAAACTATTCAAGGCCAGATTTGCCATCGCATTGGATCATTGCAACCAATAGAAGATGCACAGCATAAATTCTTCAAATATACTTCTACTATAATAGCGAGATGAGGTACCGAAGTAAATAAAATGTCGATTTCTGAGACAATTTAGTGTTTCCTCTTTTATATCCTATAAGTAACTTAAATCGGCAAGGTTACCTCGATAAGTTAACTGCCTCCGTAGTTGAACGCATTTTTATTCCTGTCTCTATGGGCATAAAACTATTCCTGAGCAGAACATATCGTTATTACAATTTTTTATGACGATGGCATTTGCGTAAAACTGTCTGGCCATGACGCTCGTCATGTACTTGACGCTCTAAAACTGTTAATAGCTTGCTATCAAACTTCAATATGTTTCGTTCCAAATCGAACATAATTAGGGTGCATAATTCGCAAAAACATGGTGTACCGAGCTGCCTAGCCGCCAGGCACAAAGCTACAGTTAAAGACTACATAGAAAAAATAAAAAACCGTATTTTATAAAATGTACCTTTTTTTTAATAAAGGAGAAAGTTTTTCTGGTACTGTTTGTAACGAATGCTTGAAGTAGAGATAATCTAACACCATTAACATTCCTGTGGCGTCCAAGTTAAATTGACTATAAATGGCTCCATTTGCAACCTCTGTTGATTAACTGAAGATTAGGAAAACTTTACAGGATCGTTTTATAACATTTTACTATTATTTAAATATTACTGACATTGAAAGCTTTTTAAAAAATGTATTATTATACATCATCATTTGTTATTAAATAAAATTACTTTACGGATTTTATCAGCGTTTATTTTACATTCTTAAATTCCCGACGTTTCGAATACTGTCTAGTGGCTGTGGACACGGGGTAGACTAAGATGTCATGCGTCTTCTTACCAGTGCTGCAACGGGTTTCCAGATCTTAATTTTATTAATTATTTTTAATCTGTACTCCGACCTACGCAAAATGAACTGATTTTATCTTTACAGCCAGCAGTGGTATTATGCTTGGGTTTAAATTTTAAATTATTAATTATGGGATCCCGAGCAGGTGGTAGAACCAACCATCTTCTCTATTGAAATTTGGATGTTTTTAATCTCAATAGCCTCACGGATCATCCTTGGTAGGAATCGGTGTTCTTTAGCGAGGATTTGTGGTCGATCAAATCTGATGTAATGGTTTGGTGATTTAAGTCCACAGTCACAATCTAGCTTGTAACTGTGGCCTCTCTTATATTGGACAAACGAAGCGAGCAATAAGAACCGCGTGAAGGAACATATAGCTGACATTAAACATAGAAGACCCAACAAGTCGGCAGTGTGTGACCATACCTTATATATTTCATCAATTCGCTAAGTGAAAAAAAAGTTTATTAATTTGTAAATAGAGATAAATTATGATCTGTGTTGCACGCTTAAAAATGCAAGCTTCATGAGTTATCATAAATTCACGAAGCAATTACGTATTAAGGTGAAACTCAAGGAGTCTTCCGCTTTTTCTTTTCATAAATATATTATTTTATGCACTAAATATTGAAAGGTTTCTGTTTCCGAATAACGGACTTAAATGTCGGAGGTCGAAGTATAAAACAAAAGCGATGAATTCGATAAGCGAAGTAATAATTTATGATGACAATTTCAATCATTGAATGTTTAATCAAGTTTGGATTGATTGCCTAATTTTTTATTTTTTACTACTGCTCCTCCTAAGTTTCTGATTTGTTTTTCCGTGTTGAAAATATATATTTTTTTATACTCCATACTCCATACTACTGGAGTAAAATATAAAAAAAATTTTGCTATTGTTTGTCACAGTTATTATTTCCGACATGCCGTTATGTCCGCTTTATACATTTCTGAATTTTTAATTTTATGCTGGTATGAGAAATACGAATCATTCCTTTGGAAGATCAAAGATGGTTTTTTTCTTTTCGGACGTTACATAATTTCTATTGAATTCATCAAAATAATTAAACTTTTTTTAATAGATGTTGTTAAATGAATTTATATACGACTTCTTAATCTTTACTAGGTATAATAAAATCACAACCTATGTTTTTACAAACAAACAAAAATAAACAGTTTTTTATTATTAAAGAGCATGAACTCTGTATTTTAGCGAGACAGAGCTATACTCTGTCATGCTACAGTATCGTTTGTCGAAGATTTTTACTGCAAAAAAAACAGACGGAAGAACTAAAAATTATGTTAATTTTTTTTTTCTAGAGAGTATTGACAAATAACGTCTCAAATCCTAATTAAATTGAAAACGTAGTATATAAGTATTGTTATTTGGAGGCAGATAAATATTATAAATGCTGTGTATTTAATGAATATATTTTATTTTTGTGTAAACTTAAATTCTGCTTAAAATGTTCAAATTTGAGCCAATTTTGTCAACACAGAAGTTGTATTAATGTACGCTCTTTGTGCACTCTAGTATTTTACTCCAATGCAGTGTTCCAATTACTGTCAAACAATATTCTATTGAACAGTGTATTTGTGGACTAGAAAATTTGCTATCACCCTATGTAACAACGGTCACGTAATAAAGCGATTATTTCGCTTTTAATAACTTGAGAATTTAATTTTTATTCTAACATATTGTATCCTGGTTAGTACAATCTGTATCTTTAATTTTTATATAATAAGTCTCGTGGCCTATTGCCGATTTAGTTCGGCAATCTATTATCGATTTAGTTCGATTAGATCATCGTGGGCTGTTGATCGTTCAATAAAAAAACGAAAGTGGTCAGCTAGCAGTAAACACATTAAACGTACTTTTATTGTATAACTACATTACTTAGTAGTATGAGAAATATAAACAAATCGAGTGTTGTAATTTCATAATTAAAAGAAATTACTATATAAAATGATATCAGAAACATTTAACATAATAACGTTAGGAATATAATCGTTGTTATAGAATATGTGTTATATCTATTTTGTAGACATTTTGATGATAGTTCTACGATAGTGGATTAGACCTGTAAGTTGCATTTTGGAGGAAACGCAAAAGCGTGATGGTCACCACTGTCACTGAATTTTTAGAGTTAACAGAATATTATTATATAATACACATGTGAAATTAATTCCTTGCTAAGTAATTATCTAACACAGTTTTTTTTCACATAAAAAAATATTGCATTAAAAATAAACTTCATTATATGTACATAAAACGTGTCGTAGACGTCATTTTGATGAAATAGATACCTTAAAGTTATCAGAGATTTAAAGTGTGGTGTAAATAGTTATACGCTGTAGTCGGCAAAATTTTAGGTTAAAATTTTAATCGTTATTATCATATATAATAAATTGTTGATATCACAAGAAGTAAGGCGTATATTACATAAAATTTCTTACTTAAATTTCTTTGATTTGTTTGAGAATTCACCTCAAAAACATTTTAACACCAAAAATATTCAACAATGTAGAAAATAATCAAGACTAGTTTTAAGCGGTCTAGTCTAGCAGAGTATAATCACTACTGTCCTTTGGTTTGACGGGCTTATTGCGTAAAGCAGACATAATTTCTCATGTCCCAGGGCGCTGAGCGGTATAAAGGCGTGATACACTGCTTATTAGGAGTCAAAAGGATGTCCTGTTCGACTCATTGCTGTAATCAATAAAAAACTGGCCGTTTGTGATACAGTGATTGTAAAGGATTATTAGTTTAAAGCACATTTTAAAAATTAAAATGCAAAAAGGTTTATAACAACTCAATCTTAAGTAGATCTAAAAATGGTTCAAGCTTTGTTATCCTCAAATAATAACTACGGCTTGTAGCTTATTTATTGGGTAAACGAGATGTACCATTCGATGTCTCACGGTAGGCAGCGCATTGGCAAGACCCTTGGTATTGCGTTATATGCGAACGGTGACTTAAATCAAAACGACAGATGGATATGTTTTTATTGTACTACCTGATAATTCCTATAAAAATTAAATTAATAATAAATACCGACTGTTACAAATAATATAAAATGGCTTATTAAGAAAACTAAAAAAAAAAGTTCCTTGAATAATCGAAATACGTACAAAATTTAAATGCATTTGTTTCATACAATAAATGTATTACTAAAATTGCATCTTTAAAAACATAAAATTATGACAAAGAAGAAGTAGGAAAGAATTTAGTTGGTGACACGAGAACGCTCTTCGAGGTTCACCTCTACTTCAACAAAACGCCTGTTACCATATTTCATGATTTAATACAACCTCGATCATTATTCCTAGCTTTAAATTACATATAAAATATTTGCAGTAGATTTCTAGTAATAAATTTTAATGTATTTAAGACCATGTTGATAGCACTATAGAAGCTTATAGCAAATAGCAGAATATGGTTTGATAAATCTCAAAGAGATTTGCAAAAAGTTGCTAAAATGACGACGGCAACTTGAACATCTCTTTAATACATAAACATTCAAATGGCTTACGTCCTGGACAACAGCCACAAATGTCTAAGGACAAGTCGATGCGTAAACCGCCTTTAAACCCACAACACTTATCACACACGAGGAGAGTTCGTTCCGGTAGCGTTTGTTAAAGATCTGTCCTGCTATATTTAAGACTCGCCTTTTAAACACGATCGCAGAATACAAAACGACAATATCGACCTTTTTCGCTATGTACCCGCATTAAAAAATTTCTGTCTTCTAGACAAAATCTATCGATAATGAAAGTACAATTATTGGAGCATTATAATCATTATATTAAACGTTTGCATGGATATATGATAAACAACGCATCAATCTTTATATCCTTTTAATGCCGTAACGAGCATAAGAAAGAGAACATTAATTAATTTGAGTTAACGCATCGTAGTGATGGAATCACTTGTGGTAGGTCTCTTTTTACAGGAGATCGTCAGGGTAGGTACAACTCCGGTGCCTATTTCTGCGCAAAGCAGTAGGTGAAAACACGGTTAAAGGCCAAAACCTAGCAGTACAGAGGTAGATATGCAAACCGAATTATAATCTTTTATTGAGATTTTTAAATTGTTAGCTATCCAATTTCTCAATAACTAATTTTTTCCTAATTTTTTTCTCGTTTGATCTGGATGTTTGTAAACAGATGTGAGGCAGAAATATCCTTGATTTAATAATAACAACAACTCCTGCCCTCAAGGCGATATACTTTCCCACTATTGTATTTATTTTTATTAATTTTATCTTTCTGATCTCCAACTTGTATCATCTTAACGCGTTGACCCACAGCTGTAGCTTGCGAATCCACCGATAATTTAGATATAGAATTTGGGCAAAGGTGAACTTACTCCAATCCCATGCATAAATTGTAACGGCAATCACGTCGCATTAGTGAAATAAAGAATCTAGGCCTGCTTATCGACAAGACAATAAATTGGAACAGCCAAAAAGCTCGTATTGTTCAGAAAGTTATGTGTTTCCTGCGGTGGAGTATGTTTTAACAAGTTTTGACCATCGTCAAAATGAAGTTTTGTAGGTCCTAATTATCCTATCATTGACTACGGGACGAGTGTTATCTTAACTCTATGCAGATAACCTTCAATACTTGAGCGACTTTTAAATAACTGCATTAGATTCTAGTTTTTAACCTTCGTAATATGACCACGTCTCTGCGCAAGTTCCTAACTAAGTAATTACCATACGCCAGGACGTCTTATTCTTAGCCCTTACCACCTATATTCGTTCTTAATCCTCCTGACGCACTGTCACACCAATTTACCGTTCTGACTTGACTCCTCCTTTTCATACAGGTCTGTCCTAATTTATATATAATTTAATTGATTTATATATATTTTTTTTTTATGGCATACGCAGGCAGACGAGACAGTCGGGCACCTGATGGGAAGTGGTCACCGACACCATAGACATTAGAATACCAGTGGATCAACAACGCGCTGCCTACCGTGAGACATAGGTGTTAAGTCCTCCTTTCCCAGTAAATACGCTTGGCTGGTGCCTTCAAATCTACTTCATACATCTGATACAAACAAACTTTATGAATTCAAGTGGAATTGTAAAAATAATGATGGCCTTTGATAAGTGACTCGCAATATTTACCAGTTTCAGAAAGTCAATGACGCATAGTGACTTGTTATGGCTGGAAAATCAAGCTACTATATTTTCTTTAAAAATATATACTATTCTCACTAAAATAAGTTGCAAATAAAATTCATTCAAAGGTAAACGATAAACCACTCATGACAGCTCGCGTCTCGACTGGCTTCTCTCGCAGCATTTGCAATACCCTACTGGCTGTCAGGCAATATTTATCAGATTACTATATTAGACAGGAAAGTCAGTTTGTTTGTTGGAAGAATAAATAAATATTTCAGGCCGATAACCCAGCACCCTCTAGTCCCAAACTAAGCAAAGCTTATACTGTGCCAACTGCATGACTGATGAATACATAAACTTGTTTTTCTTTTTTAAATAAATACATATAAAAACACCCAGACACGAGAAAAAAAGCCCAATCAAGTGTAAGTTAAACTCTGAAGCCTTAGGTTACGTATCTACGCATTTTATTGTTGTAATGAAATAATTCGTGGGTTAGTTTTCAGAGTACCTACGTGTGGTATTATGGTATTCCATATGTACTCTTAATAGCATTATTGCCCAAATAACTTGAAGAAATATTTAATTTCACTTTAAATATATTAATGCACGGGGTACCATAAATTTTAAAACTATTTTTTTTCTTCTCCAATTTGTAAGACATTAATTTCACACATTTGCCACGTTTTACTATTCTAGGTAAACGACAACAATCGATCACATTATATTTAGGCACTTGCATGTTTTTGTTAAATATTATTACATTTTATTACTGTACAATAGCATTGAAATTTTGAGCATAATCTATTTTCTCATAAAATATAGAATCATAATCATTGATCTAAACTGTATCTGTACTAAAACTGAAAGGAGAAGATATTAAAAAAAATATTTAAATCTGACATGTGCCCTAGTTTTCGATGAATATATGTACCTTGGACAAGTAGTCCAGTTAGGTGAGTTGAACTTCGACGCAGAGGGCAATCGAAAAATCCTACACGGATGGAAAGCTCTTGGTAAAATATCTGAAGACTAAGGCTTCAAGGCCGAGCTATAGAGCAGGCTATGCTCGAAATTTATCTGTTAGCAAGCTGAAGTAGCAATAGGCTCAACATATAACTCGTAAAACCGATAACCGATGAGGAAGAAAGGTTCTCGAGTGACAGCCTGGTACTGAGTATCGCAGTGTGGGACGACCACCCACGAGATGGAGTGACGACTTGTGTAAATGTGCGGGAAGTGATTGGATGCAGGTGGCGCAGGATCGTACTTCTTGGTCGCTTATTGTGATCAGCAGTGGACTTTTCTGGGCTGGTATATAATGATAATTATGTGTATTCTTGGTTATTGACTATAAAAATAAACATAACGTTTATTTTAAGGCTTCATTCTAACCGTACATTTTGCAGCAATGCTTCACTTGAAAAGTTTTCTCAGAAATAAAATCCTCTGAGGAAAAGCAAATGCTCTGTTTCTCTTGTTCTCAAACTTTATTCATTTCATAGTTCGTTGGCCACAGCATGCGTGCGGTTTATTCCTAACTGGTCAAGTTATTTAATCTTGCCAAGTTTTCCTTGTGACATTGTACGCTTCGATAAGCATTATTTTATAAAATGTAAAAAAAGGTTTTTTATTTTAACATCTAAAAACCTCTCAAATTATAGTTTTGTTACAGTGTTTGAGGCTACAATAGATCAAATTAAACAAAAAAAAGGTGATATAAAATAAAGTCACTGCCTTTTATGGAAAAAAAGTCAAGCTTGTTTCAGGATTTAGAGCAGGAACCTAGAGCGCATAATTACATTTACCGACATTTTCGTTGCATGTTAACTTCACCGCAGCATTTCGCAAGGTTAGTGGTGGTAATTTGTGACAACGACGGTAACAAATGTCCCTTTGTGCTTAAAATTTCTCCTGAACTGCAATTCTAAGAAAGGAGCTATGAAATTTAAACTCATTATCTTTTAAAATCTTATTATATTACACTAATATTCGGTAATAAAATCGGTCGATTCACCGGCATTACCCAAACCAAGGAGGAAACAACTTAGAAAAGTATTTCAGTCCTCGCAGGTTCCGAACTCCTGACCTCTGATTTCCTAAGCTTGTACTTTACTTCCATATCATTAGGCTACGAAAACAAGAGGACTACGGTAACGCAACCGGATAGATGGCTTTAACGTGAACTATATTTCCTGTTTTTTATTATTTAAGAATATTATTTTTTCAATTGAATTTGTTTTTACAGCATTTTATGTTTTGAACTCTTTGCCTAAGCAATATACATACACATAAAGAAA